>BMAW01038168.1:2181-20532 GCA_019974015.1 Nephila pilipes | reverse complement strand
CGCGCACACACACACGCACACACACACATATATATATATATATATATGGGGAGATAGTGTTCTTAAAATAATATATTTATGAATAATATATTTTTCTTCCTATCTGAAACTAGGTGAAATAGTATTTTTTTTCTAATAACCGATATTTGAATAAAAGAAGGAAGGGAAATTAAATCACTATTTCCCTCGAAAATTTTCTGAAACGAAAATAGATAAAAAAAAATTCTGAATTTGAAATTGAATTATTTTCGCATTAAGGCCATAAATGTTTTATAAATTGCATGGATATCGGATCACTTATTTTCCGTAAACATAAGTTCATCAATTGGTGTTTCATTGTTGTGCAAATCTATCGAAATATAAGCATTGGTTTTGTGTTAAATATTTTGCAGTAAAATGGGTTATTTTAAGGTTTCTGTAAAATAGATTAAATTTGGTGGAATAGAAAATTACATCTATTTCTGTAGTAGGTATTAATTGTAAAATTATATACTCTGTTAAAGAAATGTGAAACTTATTTTATAGAATCTTCTATACTCTTATTTCAAGTACTCTCAGAGTTTTACGTAATAATTTGGTTAGAGAGACAATTTTAACTAAAAGGGTTTATTGTTATTTTTTGTGTATTGTTATTAATACTCTAGATGAATACTCTTATGTAAGATTGATTTTGAAATCATCATTTTAGTGTGTGAATCTCATTAAATGAAGCAGGTTATGCAAGGGAAAAAGTAAACATTTTTGCTTCTGTGTGACTTAAAATAATTTTCGAAAATATATAGAGACTAAAATTAGCTTTAAAAAAATGCTGATATGTATTTTTATATGTAAAATAAACAAATATTTAGAATTAGTTTAAAAATTTTCTCTCGTTTATTAGCATTATAAGCAAGTATTTGATATTTTGATTGTTTGTTAACGTTGACTTAGAATTAACGCGTGAGCTTTTACAAATAAAAATAAAATAATTTACAGAGTGTACGGCTTTATCACTACATTTGGACACTCAAATAATTATTAATTGCTGGGACTGTTTACTTAAATATTAACAAGTGACTGAATAATTTCCAGTTATAATAGTTAAATGTACGAGTCATTTATTAAATTAGCTTGTTTTCTTATGGATTTGTAATTAAAAACAATGGTGTGTGGTCTTTAATTACATGTTGACAAAGTAAATATGTATCTTTTTTTACTAATCTACTCAGCACTATTTAGGAAATCGCTTATTTGCATCAAAATTTGAAAAAAATGTAAATGATTATATATATAATTATTTTACATAAAATCATTAAAATTTTAAGAAAATAATAGATTTAAGAGATATGTTAATAATTGAAAAAATATTTATTAAATTTTATCATTCGTAAAGATACACTTATTATAGAATTATATAAAAAATTGTAGAGGATTTTTAAAAACAAATGACTTTATTATATATATATATATATATATATATATATATATATATATATTTCTTTTAACACAATTTAGAAAAGCAGAAAAAATCTTTTAAAACCCACTAATGTAAATTTGTCTTCTAATTATTTGTCCGTGGATCTACCGCGCTAATTATATAATTTTGAGGAACGTAACAACCAATAAGATATTTGATTTAAAAATTGAAAAAAATAATAATCAAGCTTTGCTTCTATGTGTGACTTAGGTTAAAGGCCTGATAGTTAAGCTATGTATTTAAATAATAAACATGCTTAGATAAAAATCGTATATTTTATAGCAATGTTTAGTATTCAGATTATTTTTATATACTGTTCTCAAAATATCTGGAATGCAGAGTGGTATTATCCTAAAATAAATGGCTTAAGTAGCAGATCTTTACACATGAAAATTTTTAAATAAATAACAATAATATTGTATAAGAATATTTCACTCTAACAAAAGTTTTTAACGAGAAATAAAAAAAAATAAATATAGTGATTTCAAAAATGCTTTGTAGATGATTGTGCAATTGAAAATTTGAACAAAATCTATTCATAAATTTATCCCTCATTTTTTATAAAGGATAATAAATATTTAATCTGTATATCGAATGAATACAGTGTTTTTCGAAACGATATATTTTTTGACTGAAACGTTAAAACATTTTTAAGAAATCATAAGTTTCACCTTTTAGTGCTCTTTACAGAACTTTTACAAAAAATGGCTAGTAAATTTATATGATCAAAGAAGATTTTTGAATTCTTAAAAACATAGATCTCCCGGTTTGTGCAAGAATCGAAATCCAGTGACATTTAGTTCAAGAGCTACATCGTAAATTGCTCAAGACGTTTGTTTCAATTTTATTACTTAAAATATTTTAGAAAAAAGAAAATAAAATTAAAAAAAAAACATTAAATTTTAAAAAAATAAATCAAAAAAAATAAACATTTTAAATAAATTGAAATTAGATGTAAAATAGATGCAAAACGGACAAAATTGTGGTAGATAATTCAAGTCTAAAGACTTGAAATGTGAGAGCTTAAATCAATGTATGACCTATTTCGACGAATCGGAAAAGTATATCAAACTTCAATTATGAAGGGCAAGCCTCTTAAGAACTATTTAAAATACATGTAACATTGGGATTTAGGAATTCGATTGATTGGTTTGATTATCAACATGAAAAATGTAAAATAAATTTTGATTTTTTTTATGGAAGTTTTCGATTAGTCATAGGATGACGTGTGTCCAGTTGTTTTCAAAAATGTAAGCCAATTTTCATTTTAATTACTAACCACCATTTAATAATTATTTTTTAAAATAATTTTTAATCAACAGCAAAGTATCTTCCGAAGAGAAAATGATTTAGCAGATAACGTAGAAAAGCCGAAAATATAATTATATCACAGTGTTTTTAATTCAATGTTCAGCCTAATGAAGTTATAATTGAAGAAAGGTCTTCGTTCCTCAATTATTTTTTTGAATTAGACCTAGAAATGGTACTGGATTAATTATCCAACAAATATTAGAAATTTTAAGACTTAAAAAGTTACTGTTCACTTTGTCAAATATATCAGATGAAATTTTGAACTACCCAATGACTATCAAGTGGTTACAAAACTATCTGATCCACTTGGTATTATACAGATTGAACAAAATTTAATTCATTCTGATAAACTACTTGAGCGGAACAACTATACAGATATTTTGAGGCGTTATGCTCTTTTTAAGACTGACACAAGTTACTCTGAATCTGAGAGGTTACATATATACACGGAAGGTTGATCTCAAAACTACAGTTTCAAGAATCTTTTCGAAATGATTCTACTTTTCTGTTCTTTTGCAGGGAAATATGGAATAGCTTTTGATAGAGAAGTGGAGACTAACCGATATTCTCTAAAAATTATATTGTTTTTCGGGAATAAATTTTATAGTTTATTATTTAATGATTCATAATTCAGGCCATTATTTCAACTAGCCCACTCTCATCAAAGCATTGAGGAAGTCGACAGTCTAGTAAAAATTGGCTCTAAGCTATTCCAAAAAAAGCATTCCATTTTATGTCTACATATCAATTAATGGCTAAAATGTTTTATAAGATAAATGTAAAGTATTGTAGATATGAAAATCTCTTGAAAATTCACATCAATTCACAGCTGCTGTCAAGATGTCCCTCGATTCCATTTCCTTACAATTCAGGACTACCCATCAGAATATTTCCATCGCACTGGAATCTTTGAAAACCTGTCTCCTCCCAGTAATTGGGTAGATCCAATGAATAGAGACTGACGAAGTCGATGTAATTCTTCGACTTCGTGAGAACTCAGAAACAACGATTTACTGGAGTGGAAGAGAACATTTGAGGCAATAGCTTTGGTCATTATTTTTTAATCTTCTCTAGTTTTTTTCTATTTGTATTTTACTTGCCACTAGAAATAAAATAAAAACTAAAATTAATAGAAATAGAATTCAGAAGTCCAAAAAATATCATAATTAATATTAAGAAAATAATTTTAAAAAGGAAAATTTTGAATTAAATCAAAATAAACAAAACATAATAGATATGAAGCTGGTGAATTAGGAGAAAAAATTGAGTCTAAGACTAGAAGTAAGAACACATTTATTTATAACTTTCACCACATTTAGTTAGATACGTAAAAATAAACAATATAAGAAATTAGTTTAAATTTTACTGTTTTTATTAACAACAATCTTAGAAGCAATATAAACGCTATTGTTGATGGACCTAATAATTGTGTATCTCAATCAGATGAGGGAAATGACATCAGAGCTGGTCCTTTTCTAAATTTGGACAATACACTAAAGAGTGGATTTGAGTCCTTGATAGATTTAATATGAATTAACACATTTTTAGTAGAATAAGGCTTTATACCTATGATTCGAAGGAAATAATGCTGGTTTTTAGTTCGTGACGAAGATCACATGGTTATTATAACCTTAAAAAATTAACTACGTTGCATAACAATTTAAAAGGATAATTTGAGAATTCGGAAGTTGAAAAATAAATGAAAGATGTTTTCAGTAGAATATTTAAAAGTATCAGAGACTCTGCACCAAAAATTGTTTACCACATTAGTACAAATATTGTCTATTAGTAGTAAGCTCAATTTCTCTTCGTATATTATATTCAAACCTTACAGTCAAGACATTGTCGTAATTCTACTGAAAAAAGCAAACACGTGTGCAGAAATGAGTATATACCCAAAGCAACATCTAGCTACATAAAACAAACAATGAATAAACATTATAATCTTGAAAAAATATTAAGGAATAGTCAAAGCAAATATAGATCATGATATTATGTGATACAGTATGCGCATGAACATTTCGAGTGAAAGCAAAATGCCTTATTGGATATTTCAACACTAAATCTTAAAAATTTTAAATCTAATTTGGAAATAATAGCTTCGAAGTAAACATCACTCGCATCCATATATTCGTCGTATCAAATTGTAAGTCTATGGATATTCATGTGCCTCTAAATTACCATCATACGCACACAAACTCTCATAAACAAACTGTTTATTCTATTATTATAAATACATGTGTTAAACATAAACTCGTAAGAATATGCTATTTATAACAAACTTCAGAAAAAAAAAAACATTCAAAAGAGTAGAGAGAATCACGTTAAACAAATGTTGATATTTTGAGTAAAGATATTTTCACATAGGCATTCTTTTGAACAGAAAATTTGGGAAAAAGTTATTACATTTACGAAAATACAAAAACATGTTGAAAAGGAGGGGCCTCAATTATTATTACGTTAAATAAATTCAAAATATTTTTTTGGTAAAAATAGGCTTACGTCTCGTTTCATACAGCAATGAAGAACTCTAAAAATTTGAAGTTATACAATCAGCAATTCAAAATATGTTCTGTTGTTACATATGAGGTAAATATGATTTTAATTATATCATTTTTGATGAATTTGAACGAGGGGAAGTTGATGTCAAATTCTCAAAATGAAGCAGAGAAATAAACTAAAAAAACTATTAACTATATAATCTTCTTAATAATTGTTGGGCTACAAATGTTTATTTTATGCGTTTACTTGTAAATTAATTTTTGTCATGAAAACAATTTCTCAGTTCATTGGCACCGCATACCATTTTTAAAATGAATAAAACACTATCTCTGAATAATTATTATTTATGATTTTTTTTTGTCTTACAATTTAAAACTCTTTTCAGTTATAATATGATGCATCTTCAGTTATTTGCATTCAGCGTTGGTAATATTAAACATTCCATGAAATATTTATTCCCATCTACATGTTTTATTTGCAAATAAAATTTAACGTAAGAGTAGACATTCCTCAATTGTGTTTACGTTCTGAGCTCTAACAAAAAGTAGATAACCAGTATTTTTACTTTTACATGGCTTTCAAGCTATTTTTGATACCTAAAAAACTACTCATTCAAATGCAAATGATGAAATGTGCATCGTAAAACGTTTCTACGCGTAGTAAAAAAATGAATATTTTGTGGAAAGAAGATTGCTTTTTTACTGTCAAAAAAGTATATAAAATCGTAAAATTGCGAGATAAGTGTAGAAAATAATTTGATTATCTTGCTGTCTTCTGTGTTTTCAAAAAAAAAAAAAAAAAAAAAAAAAAAAAACAGTATCAACAAAATATTCCAATATCGAAATTATGATATTTTAAATCAATAAAACTTGTTTACTTTTTTTTTTTTAATAATAATTAGAATAAATGCTTTTCGCAGTAATTATATTTGAAAATTTAATGATTATGATAATAATTGTTCCGATCATTGTATATTAAGGACATTGGATATGTTATTTATTATGTAAATAACATAAGCTAATAATTAATTTTGAAAAAAATATTTTTTGGAAAATAGACTTCACACTTTAATTATTTAGATGATACAGAACAATCTATATTTAAAGCCAAACATATATTGTGTATACTGTTAATTTTTACAGCTTAAATGCTTCATAAATTTCATGTAAGTCACATTTCATATGCATTTTGTAGAATACAAAACATGCAAATGTGAAAATTATGATACTATTATCTCTTATCGCATTTCACTATTTTTAAGATAAATGTCTCGAAATAGATTAATATAGTGAAAAAATGTAAATTATTGTATAATAACTTTTCAATTACTCCCTTATTTCTCTAGGTTTATATATGTAAGAGCTCTTTAATATGTTAATTGACGAATACATATTTTTTAACAAAAATAAAATTTTATACATTCATAATTCAAAAATACAATGAATAATTAAACAAGTGAAAATAATGATTCAAGTTTTTTATTACATGCAATAGCTTAGCTCGACTTGCAATACAAGATGGATTTGCATAGCTTAAAAACAGTATGTTCTACAGTTTAATGACTTCTCAGACTGAAGTAATTAAAAAATTAATGATTCTTCATGGAGAGTCATCGATTAGTTGAATATTAATATCACTCATATAAGCAACAAGTAAGGCTATGAGTCTTTAAATTTTGAGTCCCATCAATTAACTAGAACGTAACCTGAGCTGGCACATCCTATCGAAAATTCTACACTCCGCCAACAAGGAGAGAGATTTATCGTTCACTAGCCCCGCATACACGACAAATCTATAGAAACACCATGACCTGAACCCACTACGCAATTTAAGCACCACCACTTATGAGCTGAAGATCATAAGAGCTTAATTACTTTCGCATAAATAGTCACATAATAATTAAGTCAAATCTGCGTAGCATTATTTTGATATAAAACAACAAACTTAGAATGCTCCACATCGGTTTATATGAAGTCATTTAATTAATTATATTTCTTATTTTAGATAAGAAATGTACAGCAAGTTTTTTTTTTCTTTAGATATATTATATATGAGAAGAAAAGACACAGAAATCGATAATTTCTTGCACTAAAATAGTATAAATCGTAATCGTTAATGTAAAAATCGTTCTTCTTAATTAATTGAAAATAATTTTGAGAATCATTTCGGAAAACTCATTTTAATGTTACAACAATAATTCATTAAAAAAAGAACTATTTCTGAAAACAATAAAAATAAAAATGAATTTACTAAAAGTTGTTGTATCAACGTGAATTTTAAGAGCTAGTGGATTAAAATATGAGCAAATTTCGAGTTTGACCCTTTGAAGGATTGAGATGATTTTGTGGAATAAAAAATAATGATCAAATTGTAAAGGCATTTGTAAGAGCATATGCGTATAAAAACAAGATTTAGTTTTGAATAATAATTAGCTATTGAGGAAAACATAAGTTGAAGAAGATATTCTCTCTCCTTTTTTTTTTACTCTGCAAAGTCATTAACTTTATCTGAGCTAACGACATAATAGAGACAAAAGCTCCGATGGAAATTTTCTGATTAATACAAAACATTAATACCTATAAGAAAAAGGTGATTACTATGCCAAGTAAAACTTTTATTCATAACACAGGTTCAAAAATTTTAACTAAGATTAAACCGTTTTCATTATTCTATAAAATCAAAAGTAATCATTCACCGACAATTAAATCATGTTAATATCACTGGTTAATAAGACATTATTTCTTGTGAAATTTAATCAAAATTAAGTTACTATATATTTGTGAATTTAAGAAAATTTTTAATAAAAATCATATATAAATAAATCATATAAAAATTAATATAAATAAAGAAGCATAAAAATAAATGTAAATAAAATCATATAAATAAGCTTAAAAATAAAATTATGTAAATAATCATATGAATATTCATATCTGAATTTATTGTCTTTTATAGAGTTTTTGTCTACTGAAAAAAGGACTGAGGTTGATAATAATATAAAAAATCTAGATAATAGAAGGAAAAAAGACGAACTTCATGAGACATTATGACTCGAAGAGTATTTTATGGTTCATTTGTAATAAATATTTTATCAGTATACACATTCAAACGGTCCGATAAGTGTGTTAGTTCTAGTAATTGTTTTTTTTTTTCTTGCAAAAAATTTGAAAGCTGTACTTACAAAAGTATAAATTCCTTAATTAAAATTGCCTAGAAACATTATATTGATTAAAAAATTGGAGAATAGAATAATCCACTGGGCCACAAATCTGAATTTTACGGCTTCTTTTGTTGTTACGCCTGTTGTTACGTTCCGAATCTGATAATGGTTCAAGGGGAAAGATAACTTCTATGCCTTTAGCCATACCAATATTTTGGAGGGATCATAAAGATCATTCCCAGGAATATCATATTTGTATAGCTATAGCAAAAAATATATTTAAAATGCAGAAACATTTCTAGTATACCGACATCGATTCTGTAATAAGGCCACAACGTCACGGTGGCGTGCTTCCTGTATCCACCTATTAATTATCTATTAGTAATGATGAATATACATCGTCTTGTAATCTTGAAAGAGACATAAATATGACATAAAATTTTTTGAAATCTATTCTGATATTCCATGCTGCATGGCTGGTTGGCAAGTTTTTATTGGTGCTTTTAAGGACAGATTAAAAGTAGTATCCTCATAATAGAAATAAATATACCTCAATTAATGTTGGATATCCGTAAGAGAAAACAATAAGTAATGAGACTTTAAGGAAGTTATAACTTGTTTTGAAGTACGACATGATTTTAACAAAAAATTTGCTAACTTTAAAGTAAACTAATCTTCTAAAAATTTGAAAATGTTATATAACATATTCATACTGTATTTGTGAATTTAACAAATGTGAAAAATATAATCATTAACGCACACATTTTAAAGAATCCGGTGATAATAACACAGTTAATTGACATCTGATAGATCTAGTAGCCGTATTACTCCTATTAAATATCATCAATTTTCGTAAAACCTCTGCAGCGATATGGTAAGACCTTTGTGTTTATATGAGACCTTTTACCGTCAATACAAGGTTCTAAAATAAACAAAAAGTTATATATTTAGATCCAAACATCTGGAAACTTATGAAAAATGACCAGTTCTAAACCATTAATAGAAATACAGGAAAGAGCTTGATTATCGATTTCTTCTACATATATCTACTATAGGATATTGCTACCGATCTCAAAGAGGTAAGACAATGGATGCTAATTGTTATTGCCTCATCAAGACAGAAAATATCAAGCAGTAATATAAACTCAAAAATATGCATTAATGTACTGAAATTAATGCACATACAATTCATTCCACTATAAGTACATTTCAGGAAAGTACATTTGTGCAAGTAAATTTCAGGAAAATTTAATATTTGTTGTATGATATCCTAAAATGATATTGCAATAACCCATAGATACGTATTCTTTATTTCATAGAAATAATAATTAACTTATAATTTCTATTGTAATTTTTACGCACTCAAGAGTAGGTCTAATATTAATATTCAAGAGAAGGTTAAATATTACATTTAAACTAAAGAAAATTAATAAGCAATTTTTTTGTTTATCACTTTTAGCAACTAAATAAAAACAACTGCGTTGTTGCTGTTGCTCATCTTCATGTCTAGACAAGCTAGATCAAGTCCATGATGTCGTTGACTCTAAGAAGTTCAATAACCAATAGTGGATTCTCCTAAAGGTCCTGTTTTGGGAGATTCAAGCATTCAAGAATATGTACCGGAGAAGCCTGGCAGCAGAGCCCCAAGTGCAGGTCAGAAAACCTCTATTAATATTATGGTAAGACAGTGGGTAATAGCAATTTGCTCTTTTCTGCTACTACGACGGGAAAGAGAGCCACCGGAACTTTTAGCTTCATACCAGTGATATGCAAGAGGGACATTTGCCCACTTATTACTATAATAAATGAATGGCAGCTCTGCATAAGTCAGAGGAGCCAGAGGACTACTGAGCATCCATCGAGATTCCTCAAATTGAATTGACAGGAAATATCTTCAGCTCTAATTTAGATACTACTAGCGAAATAAAACAATTCATTCCTGTTGTCATCCATAACAAGAATAGCATAATTTGGAATAATACTATTGATCAATTCAAGAGCAAGTTATCTTAGTTACTGAGGTAGATCAGAGGTCTTGAGAACATGAGCAGAGATAGTTGGATGGAAAAATACTCTATGGAGTCCCACAGAACGATTGATGCTAAAATGCTAGTGTTGTGGCTCAATGGAGTTGATGATAAGATTTTCTCTGATCCCCTAGCTATAAAGGTTATTTTTTAGTCTCTAGTTGTTGCTCTAACACTTGAAAAATACCGAAGTTCGATTACCGGAATTATAACTAACAAGTTTGTTGTGATACTTAACAATATTTAAATTTCTTCTATAACTGAGCGGCCTTAGATCTGCCTGAAATAGAACAATATTTTTTGGACAGCTATTTAATAGACCTATTATGATGTGAGCTGCGCTCAGCTGGACTCTCTCGAGATTATAAAGGTTAATTTTAAAGATATAACAGTAATGCGGGTAGCGGTATTCCAAAATTGGTCAAATAAGTGTCGAGTAAGTATTTCGAATAGTAAAGGAGTCATCATTCACGACACTTCCAGAGTTGTATATCATAATATTCAGTCGTTTTCTGCTCTTAATCACAAGATGATCCATGTGCCTACAGCTGATAATTTCGGAATCTAAAACTAAGAACAAATACTTACGGTATATGTCCCCCAATAGAGGCAAACCCTTCTTGAAAAATTTTAGTTGGTAATTATAAAGATTTTATTGGTAGAAAAGAAACTTGTTGAGGATTCCATAGGATTAAAACAGAATTTGTGGCTTTAGCAAAAGTCCACACGTCAACTACAGCTTAATTAAAACTGTTCTCCAGATAAGATATGTCAGCACCAGAGTCCAGACGACAATATTGTCCGAAATTAAGCCGACCTCACACCTTCAAGAGATAATTTCTTCAATACCACACAAGGCCACTGTGAAGTGAGTGGGACTCAAAACAAAGCCCTGAGGAAGTCCCTGGCACAAATTAAAACTTCTGGACATGGAATCACTTAACTTAACCCTGATCGTCCTGTCTCTCAAGAAATTATGTATCCAAGGCAAAGACTTATCACCGATTCCAAAATAATCTCAAAGTTTGATAATACGTGTATGTCTCCTTACTGTGTCAAAAGCTTTAGAAAGATCGAAGAAACTTTCAACTGTGTGATCAGGGAGCTTCAAATTATGAGCATCACGAATCTTCTTACTGATAAATACTACCTGATCAATGGTGCTATGTTCAGATTTAAACAATATTGCTCCTTAGAAAGTTGGTCATGAGAATTCAAATAAAATAAAAGTCTCTTAAAAGTCTTCTCCAGTATTTTACATGAAACAGTGGTAAGCGCTATGGGCTTATAGGTTTCTGGAAAACGAGCATCTTTTTGAGGTTTCTTAATAGGAATGGCAGCCGCTGGTTTCCGTTCTTGAGGCAGATGTCCTGAACTCCAAAAGTTGTTAATAATGTCCAAACGCCTACAACGATCGTCCGATAAAGATGATCAATCGTATTGCCGTGGATCTTATCAGGACCACGATACTTTCGAAGGTCAGTATCATGAAGGGCAGTGTCAAGTTCAGGCATATCTAAGTCCTTAGAGAAGATAGGAATTGCAAAATCATTTTTACTATAGCATCCGTGTACAGTATTGATAGCTCTTCTTTTGAAAACCTTTCAGGTTCAGAGAAGTCTAAAATACTGATTGTCCGGTAATGCACAACGAATAATTTTGCTGCCTCTCTATCATTTTTGGAAATGGTTCCTTCAAAATCCTGATTCTCATTACACGTCTCTGCTTGAAGTTGATCTTTGGTAATGTTTTTCACTAGGCTCCCCAATTTAGTATTTGGAACTCTAGAATCAAGAGTGTTACGCAGTTCGTTCCATTTGTATCGATTGATTCGCGGTTAAGGGATCTTAATCTCAGCATTTATTTTCTGCAACTTGGTTCCAGACAAATTGTCAATATGTGCATCTAAAGCACTAAAAGGGTGTTTTCTTTCCTCCAAAAGAACTTGTAGTGCTTGAATACAGGGTGTAAAATATTTCTTACGTTTCTTAAAGTTACCTCTAGGAATTGTCTTTTTAGCATTCCTGGTAATAATGGTAATGTCTTTCCTGGTAATTCCTGGTAATGTCTTTTTAGCATTCCTAGTAGTGCAAATCCGAATCAACACTACTAGGAATATAAATTTTGCTAACTTTATAATCAATAGAATAGCTAAAGGATTTTCTGTTTACTTTCTTGAAGTTCCAGAATTATTTTCTTTTTTAGAATACTGGCTACCTGGCTTCTATCCTAACAGAAACAGGTAGATGGTCTTTTCGAATATTTTTCAATACAGTCCAATCATATCTTGCGAAGATGTTGGGATTGATAACAGAAATATCCAAGATCACTGAAGTACTATAGCTGTAGGACGAGTGAGCAGAAGTGTCGTCATTCATAAAGATAAAACCACATTCATCCATAATGTCAATGAGGTTCAGGCCACGCTGAATTTTGCCAGTATATCCCCAATTCAAGTGTTTAGCATTAATATCGCGAATGATAATAGTATTTTCTACATGATTATACAAATTGGAAGGCAATTTCTTTTGGATTGGTGGATGATAAACATTAAAAATGCTAAGCATTTTCCCTCTCCAATTTATCTTGATACCCTTTATTTCAAAGTCGGTATTGTCTGTAACAGCACTATCAATATTGATAGTTTGGTAAGTTAAGCCACTGGTGAGAAGGACAAGGCTTTCTCCACCCTTTTCCTGTCGGTTTGATCCATATATATTTCACCCTTTAATTTTAACTGAGGTAGGGTCCTTCAGTTTGGTTTCTTCAAGAGCGATGATGTGTGCTTAATGGACATCGGCCAAATCCAATATTTTTTCTAATTTTATTCTTGTTGCTCTGGTTGATATAGAATTTATATTGAATTGTAAAGTTTTTAGAGAATTGGGAGACTACAACGAACTTCTGGATCCAGGCTCTCTTCCTACACCTACATCGTGGTCCTTTTTAAACTGCGTGACTAGCGAGGATGCATGAATTTTAGAGAGCTTTGTAGTCATTGGTGGAGAAAAAGTGCATCTTCTATGATCATCACAGACAGAAGCACCAGAGGTAGAAAGCTGACTCAGCTCCAACTGTTGGCAGCTGGGCATAACGGAGTGATCTTCACACATTGGGTGACCATACCAGGAGAAAATCTCCCGACGTACATCACCCATTCGGCCCAGGGACACACTCTCGCCACAATGAGGGGATCTGCAGGACTAGAGAGGGAAAAATAATTATTATATTTAATAGCACATTTAACCTATCCAACCAGAAATTATTTAATAAAGAAACAATTCATCTCCGTTTATTAAATAAGTCGATGTTCAGAAAAGTGATATTGTGTTTTTAAATCACGTGTAATGGAACTGAAAATTTGTGATGCAATTGAAAATTGAAAGCAGGAAATACCGATATCAGCTTGGATTTTAAATTTCAAATGAAGATAATACATTGAAGAATGAAAATTTAATAGTAATTTAATTTTATATTAGCGTACTATTCAAGACATCCAGATTTGTTATTCAATTGATTGAATAAATATTTTTCGGAAAATATAAGACAACATTTTAACCATTCACATATACATTTTACTTAGAATAGCGTATGATAGAAGTATAGTATATTAATAAATAATCATTCGATATTTTGACCATTAATATATACATTTAAATATATATTATAGTTCAAAATATTGTTTGACTAGACAGAAGACATATGAGTTAGTCACAATTGCGATTCATTGAAGCATTTCATACGAATAATTTTTAAGCGATTAATACGGTTGTAAAAATGATTAATAATTATCAAATACCAAAAACTTTGATTTAAATAGTTTTAATGTAATAAAGTTTATAACATGTTCCATTCCAAAATCTAACGAATATTTCACTGCGATTTAACTTAACGAAAAGAAAATAAAAGTAGGAAAGAAGGTTTTAGATAAAATAGTTTGAGCTTCTGCCTGTACTAATTTGATTTCACTGAAAATGATGAAGGTAGCATTGAAAAAGTAATTTCAATAATTTATAAATGGCAGTGTCATTTCTAGTTCTTGTTCTGAAAATGATTTAATGGGAAAATTTCAGTATAGGTTAAATAAACTTTTATTTTTTTTATAATTTTGAACCAACGTTCTTTTGTAATTACTTTAAGAAAGTAACATGATCCCACTGAAGGACAATTTTAGCTCTCAAGCAACACCGCATTAAAATAGTATTATTTATTATTATCGTGTTTAATAAACTTAACAGAAAAGGGCCTTAATTATATTATATGAAAAATAATGATACACAGAATTTTTAAGTGTTCATTTTCTTTCTGTCCCTTAAAGTAAAAGAATTTTTTAAATTCTTTGATTAAGGTGCCTAAGATATTTTCATGTATTCTTCCATACAATATAGCAAATCACAGAAGTGCAGTATAGCTTTGATGAGACACATTGATAAATCATTTCATTCCCTCGAAAATTAAACATTTTCTTACTATATTAAATAAATTATTGAATTATACTATAATTTTTATTGACAATTTTTACTCCAACACTTTTTACCTTATTTTTGAAAATTCTTTAATTGCATTTGTATAAAACATTTTATCCTGCTTTTTGAAAATTATGAACTTATTAAAGACATTTTCAATTGAAGTATTTATTTCAGTGCTAAAAACTAGTATTTATACTAGAACAAATATTAATCAGAGAGTACCAATTCCAGTAAATATGGTTGGTGTGGTAGCAAAAACAATCCTGTAACAACCTTTGACGATTTAATATACTTGTGTGAGGGTTAGGCATTATCATAGAAAAACTATACATCTTTTGAAATCCCTTGATTTTAGATATAAATAACAATTATCCTAAAATCTCATTAAAACTAACAGCATAACGTTTCTTTAAAAAATATTTTTTCGAATTCTCTTTCGAATTCTTAAATTTGGATAAATATCAATTTTTAAGCAAGTTTATCTAGTTTAAACTTGCTTAAAAATTGATATTTTTCTTGATGTTTGAGACGTAAATCAAACATTTTAATATAATAAATTCCACCTTGATAGAAAAAGTAAAACAAATATATTTAACTTTGAAACGAAACCTTTTCGTTTCATGTTGATTGAATTTCACAAATTTCATCTTCATATTCATTTTTTCGTGTTATTATCAGAGGCTAGCGTCAAACAATTATCTTATTTAGCTTCCACTGGCTTCAACTGCCATCTTAGGAAAAAGACAAATTTTAAGATCAAATTTGCGGGAACCAAATTTATGAACCAGCTTTAGCACATACATTCTGTCAAAACTATTTATTTATATGCATGAAATATTTTTTTTTCTCTTTTTTTTTAACTAGAATGTTATATTTTAAGTACTAAGAAATAAAAGTATGCCAAAAATTATGTTTTACTTATTTTTTGACGGGATATTCTTTAAAAATTGCAAAGAAACAAGCAAGACTGTTTTTGTGTAAATAAACCTTGAAACGGTTGTTGTCAAAACTGTTATGATAATACTGCTTAGAATAAGAATTGACAGGTGCTTAAAATACAATTAATGCGTCAGATAAGGAAAAAAAAATGAATGCCGAATAAAATGACAGGAAATGAAAAATAAAATACATATCTAGATTTTTAAAAAGTATAGTCTCAGTAGCTTCAAAAACAAATCTGAAAATGAAACAAGCAAAAAAAATATTCATGTCAACAGTTGAAATGTCATAAAATGACTTGAGAAATATTTAAGGCAAAAGACATCTGTAACAGAAATATTTTAATAGGATAAAAACCGGAAAAAGAAGGATTTTTTTCTTCATCTAAAGAAGTATTTGCATGAATTCATTTTGATCACAAAACTGAACTATCCTTCGTTTTTATTTTGTGTAAAGATCAACAAAAAAGATATAGAGAATGTTAGACTAAAGAATTTTTTGAAAACTTCAGACTACAAAAAATTCTTCAATCATATATTTACATTCCAGAATAGGGAATACTTCGATATCGAAGAGTTTTGAAATTTCTAAAAATATTTTATACGCATACATGCCTCAAGCGGAAAAGGAGCACGACGCCAGTTTCCCAGGAGCCAAAAATATTGCATAAAAAATGCTGCTTGTAATTCTACACCAAAAGAATTTGTTTAGGGAAGGGATTACAATCCCTTCTTCTTCTAAGAACCCGTATAAAACTAAACAGGAGGGTAATATAATTTCTCAGAAAGAGATCCCGATATGTATGCCATATCATAAGCATACATAACCTGCCCACCCTATTGGAAAGATAATTTTTACCTTTATGGGTCTGTTAGACTCAGTATGGCTTACATCTATTCTAATTCATAAAATTATGACTGTATGGCTTTGTTTCCTATGTTTTGTGTTTATTTATAGAATTAAACACTTTATTATTTTCTTATCTTGTCCTTTACTTTTTTCTTCTAATGTGCTTGCAATAGCTATTGAATTTTATTTCTTAAAGAACACTTCTTGAACACTGTTGGGTCACCCTAGAGAGACACAATAGTGAGATATGGTTTTTCATTACTTCTATAGTATACATAAAAGAAATGTTTTGTTGTATACTTTTTTTCAAAATGATAGCCTACATTCTATTTGAGAAGCAGAATCAAAAGTAAATATTCAGGGTGATTTTGCTAAGAGACTAATGGTGCGTTAATACATAAATATTATGCAGATAATTCTGACTTGAAGTCCTAAGTTTCATTGTTCTATACGCGTTGTTGCATAAACGCGAATCCAATAAAATTAAACGTTTTCCCTTCAGCCTGAAACTCTAATTATGCTACAATTCTATTCTTTCATTAATATGTTCCTTTATGATATAAACTTATAAAAAAAAATATTCAAATCAATTACAGTATATATTAAATTTAAAAGTTCAACTGTAGACCTTATAAATCAAAGCAATATTATGAATAGTTCTTGTAGATTTTTTTTTATATATTTCATTTCTTCGTATAACATCTGACTCAAATTTAAATTGATTGTGCGATTTAGCGTATAATTCTCCAAATAATTTAAATACTTTATATGAGATTCAGATAGGTATCGAATTTTTTTTCGATATTTTTAAGAAACATACTTATTTGAATTTTTCTTTAAAATATTAATTATTTGTGAGAATTTCAGATTGGTGCATTATATTTGGATTATTTATACTTTAATCACAAAACCTCAAATATTGTGCAATTTTATGTTCCTTTTCGAGAACTCACGTAAATTGTAAACAAAATTATGGTCTGAAGTACAGAAAAATCATTATACAAATTTTAGAGTGATTTAGGGGGTGGCAATATTTTATGAAAATTAATACGTTAAGAAATCAACTTCCCTCAATAAATGGTACCAGTACGGATAAGACACTATTTGAATAAAATTATTTAAAATGTCAGATATAATTGAGGTTTTCCGAAATTCAAGATAATTGTGGCTTTCCAAATGAGATCCAGTATCTAAAACTGCCCAAACTGTGGATGTTGGTATAAATGCAAGACATTAGTTTGTGGTAGATATAAAGAATACTAGGGGTTACTTCTATACATAGAAACTGCAAACGGAAAGGGAATTAATCAGAAAAATATTAAGGAGGAAATATACGAATTATACATCGCTGTCATCGAAAATCCTCAAATGATTAAATAATTGATTGAGAGCATCCCATACCAAACGTAAAATAATTATTCGGGAAATTTCAAGAAAATATTTTTGTACAGCCTTGTTGAATGCTACAAAATTTCATGACTAAGTCAGTGAGCATTTTACTTGGAACCTTAATCAAATAAAAGATTAAATTTTCTCTGATATTTGTATATACAAGGTATGGTTATTAAATAACGGGACTAACGATGTTAAACTTTTTATTTTGATCTCATATATATATATATATATATATATATATATATA
>BMAW01038160.1:0-15183 GCA_019974015.1 Nephila pilipes | reverse complement strand
TTTTTATCGTGTACTTTCGTTTCAGTTACGTATTGCTAATCTAATCATTTGAAGCTATTAGGGCGTAAAACTATCTATTTTCTAAGAACGCTCTAATACACCACTACAGGCATTCTTTTGGGAATGGTAAAATTTTAAATAAATGAGATTTAGATAAGTCTTGTAAGATTTTCTATTCTTTCGACTCGTTGCCTCCGTTCTCCTCCATTCATTTTTTATTTACGTTTAAATCTTAAACAAGAAACCTCAGGCTCAATTTCTCTTTTGTGTACTCTATACATAGGAATTTTCAGTGTGATTTATTTTTGTGTTTTCTTCAATATTTTCATTTTCGTTAAATTTCGTATCCATTATTTCAGTAATCCTAGAAGTGCACAGTTGAATAGAACTTTGTTATAAAATCAGAAATAAATTGAATGTGTAATCACTATTAAATAAAAAACGTACCTTGAAATTTCGAAAGCCATGTTCAAAATTCGGAAGGAACAGTTTCTCTAAGCAAATCACATAACATTTGTCGTTGCATTTTGGAAGCGCTTTATCAGAATTAAATTAAATTAATTGATCCCTTATAAACGTAAGTATAACTATATACATACAACGCGCAATAATAAGTTACACGATAGTTACGATTGAAAAGGAACTACATACAACAGCATTATTATCTCACATCTAGAATTAAAAGATAAAATGCCAGTACATTTGACATTTAGAAGTGTTCGCAGAAAATGCTGTGATTTTGTAGAGACGTTCTTTCACCTCAATCTTATTTTGGTTACGTATTGATCTGATCATAAGAATACCCATTCCGATTCCACGCTTTTCAATCGAATTATGAGCATGTATGTTAATGTTGGCAAAGCATCAAAATTGTTCTCCTTTCATTTTCGTAGTGTAGAAGTTTGGAAAGGGAGGTGTTAGTTCAGAAGATTATTTGATAGATGATCAAAGTTACAAGGTCCGTCACCAATAGCCTTTGTGTGTTGCTTCTTAGTGCGACTTTAATAAACAATCAATCATCATCATCACCTCTCTCAACTGTTAATTATCTTACTTTCAACTCTCGTAATATACTTTTCACTGCTTGTATATGCATCATCTGAATACAATCCATTACATTTTAATAATTCTAATCTAATTTACATAAGTCACTTTTCCCCTATCGGGAAAAGCTTTCAGTTAAGCCGAATTCATTTTAAATACCCAAAGTGTTAGCTGAAAGGGAAAACGCGACGGAGCCCACGTCATTAGTTTATGAGGGCGTTTCGATTTGATTGCCTTCAATACCATTGAGTACTTGACCGTAGTTCCATGCTACAAATATATTTGACGAAGAGAGGTTGAGATTGAAAAAGAACGAAAGCATTAAAAGGAATGGATACATCTTCTGCTGGGTTATCACGTTTCTTTTCACATTTATGGCTGTAGTAGCTTAAAGGTAATAATCGCAGAATCACGACCGGTGTTGTTTTTGGGGAGTCGAGTTAAGGAATAATGATGCCATTAAACAACCAATGTTTTGCGAAGTTGAGGCGCATCAAATCTGATCTATGTGCCAAGTCCTCCAAGGCATATTGTGGAAATTTGGAAGGGAAGATGTCAGCTCGGGCGTCGTTACTTGGCCGAACACAAAATGACGAAGGATGTCGCCAGTAGCCTTCGTGTGAGTTGCTTCGCAGTTCGACGTTTATTTGAGATCAGAAAATATTTTTCACATTTCTTTCAGGACATTTGACACTGTTCAATGACGTTGTTGGTAATTTAGAGCATTTGAGCCTTATAGCCCTTTAAGTCCAAACGAACAGAAATTCTGATAGCTATTCAATTCTAAACTTCTCAGTGCTTTTGTATGCTTCTTAATTTATGTTTAAAAGAATTTGCTGTAAGCAGAAATCAAAATGACGAAATCTAAGTGGATTTATTAACCCTTCGATGGTTATGAACGATCCCAACTGTCTAAGTCTCAGTTATACATGATCATGACACCTTTCGCACCTCAAAAATCATTCGTCACAAGTTTTCTAGCAAATCAGATCCTCTTTGCCTTTTTTGGAAACATTTAACTGAAAGTAACTAAAAGTTTTGATTTTTGCTTGCGGCGCATAATGAAGAATCCATGATGCATCTATGGTGACAACTCCGCGCTAAATGACGTCAACAACTCAACGAGGCAGCAATCAAATTTGGATTTGGCAGCAAATGACTACCAAATCAAAACTAACTTTTGAATCAATATCACATTTGTTTCGGCTCCATCTAACATATGGCAGTGCCCAATGGTAATAACAATTTACCTTAATGATGAAATATATCTTCATATACAAGTACTTTTTGAATCACCCTTGTATTTCTCTTGTATACAAAATATGGCCGTTAAAATATTCTGTTGCAAAACGGTTAATTTTGAATGAATCTACAAAATGGTCATTAGAGAAAAATGAGAAAAAAATAAGGAAAACTGTTATGGATGGTATGATTTTTGAACAGTTTATTTATTTCTGACATTATATATAACGTGGTTCGAATTCATTAAATTTCTATTAATTCTCAATTTCTTTTGACGCGGTTTCCATATAACGTGGTAGCAATTTCCGTGTAACACAATATAAATGAATCTTTGTCTTATTCCTATATTTCTCATAATGCGGTTTCCCTAGAACGCATTTTTTGATTTGAATTAATTTCGAATTTCTTCTAACATGGTTTCCAAATAACGCGAAATGAATAAATCGCGTTATAGGAAACTATATATATAGCATAATTTTTATTCAGTACCTTCTGCCTCGTTACTTATTCACCGTACTACAACTGACTATACTACAAAATATACTACTTAAATTTTTTTGAATGAAATTTATTTCAGAAGAAAGATAGGAGAAAATTTCAGCCAAAATATCTGATATATAAAGTAGAAAGTTTATGACATGAAAAGTCTTGAAACGGGGGAAGATATTAGGAATGTACACCAATAAAAAGGATATCAACCATGGGCAGACAAAGTCAGGTTGAAATGGATGTCGAAATAGTTTAAAATATTATTGAGTGCTTTTAAGGTAAGAGAGACACTAAAATGCTTAAAATTTTGCTGTTAAAAATAAAAGGGAGCTTTGCTGATTCCATCAACATAATATTTATGAAGACTTGAGATACGCGAAAACTAAAAAAAAATGAAACCGTAAACAAACGTTCACGACATAGAGAGATATATTTGTATTTGCGTATTTCCCAAAATGTATTTCTTAGAGCATTTTAACATACTTTCCTCAAAATATACTTAATCTATTGTGTTGACATTTCCCCCCACATAAATTAAGGCTGTTTTCCATACAGTGAATGCAATTTTTTCTTAACAAATTATCATAAATTTTAGAAGTATATGTAGCAAAATAATTGTACAAACATTAATAGAAATATGATTCTTAAGTTTTTTTAATTAAATTCTTTGTGTACTCCGTTGTCGTCGTTCGAAGACCAGGACATGCGAAGGATCTCAAAATACCGAAAATAAGACTCCTTGTTTTTTTTATGTTATATATTTAAAAAATTATTGATAGAGCTTATTTTTTTGTGTGACTAATAATGTTATTTTATTAATTATATGGATCTATGGAAATAATTTTTTCTTCAAATTTTGTTATTACATTCTTCTACTTCTAAAATGGACATGAATATTGTGAATGCTCATTTACATACATATTCATATGTGTGTGAGAAATTAAGATATATATATATGATGTATTGTGTGTGTGTGTGTGTGTGTGTAGTGTGTGTGTGTGTGTGTGTGTGTGTGTGTGTGTGTGTGTGTGTGTGTGTGTGTGTGTGTGTGTGTGTGTGTGAAGAGAAGAGGAGGGAGGAGTATAAAAGTTTTTTTCGCGCAAGAGCCATTCGTGTCTATGCTGCGCCAAACAAGATTTAACTGTGGTCTACGCGGGAACAAATTAGAGAAAAAAGACAAAAATTAGTTGACAAGAAGGAGGTTCGAAAGTAGAGAAGAATTGCTGTGTGTGTGTGTGTGGCTGTAGGTACCATTTTAAAAAAATGGTTTCTTTAAATATACAAAATATTTTATTCTTCATGCATAAACTGATGCTTAAAAAATAGTGAACCAAAATTTTTAATATTACCGTATATTTTCTTTTAAAAAACTTGAAATTTTTGTAAAATTGTAAAATTTGAAACTTCTATTAATTATTTCTTTTTTCACATAAAATATTATTTCTTAAAATCTAAGCATTATTTAGAAAAAAAATATTTTTGATTTTCAGTTATCATTTATATAAGCATAACAAATTTGGAGACATGGATCGAAATACCTTTCTTAAAAAATGGTACCTAAATGTAAAAATGTCTCAAAAATCATGTCCGTATTCAACTAAGATGGGATGAAAACCTTTTTAATTAAAATTACTTTTATATTTCTGTAGAACTATTAAGATATCTATACTAGTAACACAAAAATATCTAAGCTCTACTAATAACTGAAAAAGTTTTTAGTCACCAAATCAAAGAGTCTTAAATGTGGTCATACTCTATTACTGGCACATATTCTAGTGCTCATAATGCTACTTTTAATATATGAAACTTTAGATCCAACTTCTGCTGTTACAGCGACATACTTGTTTAGTTTATTTGAATGCTTTTGTATAAACTTTGATGCATGTGTATATCACTGCAACTTCTTCATTTTCGATATCAAATTCGGAATCAGAATAACACCGTTAAAATACGAGTTTTTTGAGCATGCTTTTTCTTTCAAATTTCGCACTTTGCGTAACATAATTTTATACCTTAAATTCTGAGAGCAAAAGGGAACGTTGAGTCAAGCTGGATTTATTCAATAATTAGTTTTAATAATTAATTTTATTATTTGACGTTTAACTTATCTATAATTAGCAAAAGAGAGTTTAAGCAATGACCTCTTCACCTTGGCGACGGATTTGACGATCATTTGGCGAATGAGATGAGGAGCAATGTTACGAACATGATTTGATGCTTCCCAGTAACGCTTCTCTTATAAAGGAAAAAATGGATTCACAGAGATTTTACCCTGTGAACAAAACAAAAAAAAAATGAGCTTAAGCATTGAACCTTCCACCTTGCCGACGGATTTAGCGACTTGGCTAGAAACTTGGCGTGAAATTTAATTCCTTAAATAATTAGTTTTAATCAATTAGTATTTATTAATTACAGTTAAAGAATTGTGTTGTCATAAAACACAATCAAGTATAGAAAATTTCAGCTCAATTGGACGTTTTAAAATGTGAGAAAAAAGCTTTTAAAGTTTTGACCAAGGCATACTGTGTTAGTAGAAGCAAGCCTATTAAAAAGACTGAAACAAAAATATGTTTTGATAATTGTTTACCGAGAAACCGCTCATGCATAAATTTTCTCCAAATATCAAACTGTGTCAAAATACAAAACATTTTTTTTTTAATTTGTTGAAGATTTATAAACTTGAACTCTCTTTAAACAATGAAGAAAAGGAATAACTATTTTGTTTTATTGCACAATCGTATTTTCTTATACTATATATATGCACTTGTAACTAATAGAGTAATGGAGTACTATATAAGACACTGGGCTGGAATGCAAAGGTTTAATTTAATTTATTTTTATATTTTATAACTATGCTCGATGTATAAGTGTAATGCTATGTTTATTAATTATCTGAAAATGTTTAAAGTTACAAATGAAGTTGTGTACTTTTTTACAAAATGCACTTTAATGATACAACATAAGTTCCTTTTGTAAATACAGATATAGATTAATAATACAGTTTGAACATAATTAATTTTCTTTAAAAATATAATTTTCTTTCTTCACACATATACAGAAGCATAATGATTTCTGAATGTGATTGTTTATTAACATCACACTGAGAAGCAACACGAGGTTTATTGTTGACGGATACCGAATTTGGAGTAGCGACGGTAGCCTAGTGTTCATGGTTTCGGATTCGTGACCGGCGGTTTTCGTTCAGTCGCGGGTTCGATCCTTGGCTGCTAAATACCCACCTTGTTGCCGGGGATGATGCACGTTAAATCTGTTGGGGCCCCAATTCTTCCCGTTGGTGGGGAAGTTAGTAGAGGGGGTTCCAGCTCAAGAGTCGTCCTCGTTACTTGAATGAGGCTGAAAATTATGTGGTCCGTCACCAATAGCCCTCGTGTTGCTTCTAGTGCAACGTTAATAAAAAAAAACTAAACTAAGGTAACCGAAATTTCGAACCTCGGTCGAATGATGTGGACGATACCTGAGTTGGTAACTCCTTCTCTTACTTTCACACCACGCCAACGGGAGGACTTGGGGCCTCTGCCAGATTTAACATGTATTAGCCACGCCACAAAGTGGGTCTTGAATGGCATCATGGAATGGAAAGTGGGTCATCAGGGCTTGAGCCCATAATTCGAAATATAAAATACCGGCTGCGAATCCTTGACCACTGACCACCGTGGTCACTTTCTCCATGGTACGGCACGTGTACTTATAATTTAAAAATTCCTTTTTCGAGCGTTCTACTCATCAAATTTTCATAAATAAAAAATCTACAGTATCAGCGTAACGCCCTCTATTTTTTAAAAGCCAAACAGGAATAAAAAATGCAAATATGAAGCATTTTAGAGTCTCAGTTATATTGACTCAATTTCTTTCTTTTTTTTTTTTTTTTTATCATTTGAAATGTTTTCAAACTTTAATCAAGCCTTTTGTTTTGTTTTGAAGATACCAGTGGTATCTCGCTGGGAGGCTAAGCAAGCAATCTATCATCCCTTAAATGAATTTCTACAAGAGAAACACTTGGTTTTAAATTATTTGAGTTGTTATTTTATGAGGATCGAAAACGTAAGCCTTTTATTTATCATTCTATCTCTCCACTTAGAAGAAAAAAAATTTTATGATAAACTTCATTTTTGTTCATTAGCAATATTTTCTAATTTTTAACATTATGATTCCAAACATTTACCTACATAAAATAGAGCATTACGTGGAGATATGATAAAGTTCAGAAATATGAGTTCAAAGGAGTTATGATAAGAACTCAGATATAATCACGATAACAGGAAAAAATTTATTATATATATTAATTGATTCTTATGTATATAATAACAGTTATATTGTTGATTCGTTTGGTTTCAGGAAACCGCAGTTTGAAATAAACCGCAGTATGAACAAGATAGAATTCAAACAGTTGAGTTCTATAATGATGACATTCGGAAGGTCAAGAAACTTTGATAAAGTTGTATAAATTTGTATAGAAATTATGTAATGAACTATTAAAAATATAAATAAAAATTAAGTTTCTGTCAATTATTTTCAATAATAATTAAATCATTGCGATTCCCTTTGATAATAATTAAAACTTATATAATAATGTGGATTATTTCGATCTATGGTTACCTTAAGCCAAACAAATCAACATTAATAGTTGTAATATACAACTTAGTTTACATAAGAATAAATTTATCCAGAAATATCTGCATATTCCTTAGCGGAAATCAAAACATTACTATACATCCTCCGTATAAGTCCACATTTATTATTAATGATTGGTTCTATTAACGTCGCATTAGATTTTAAGTTTAGTTTATAGTAACGTCGCACTAAAAGCAACACGAGGGCTATTGGCGACGGATCTTGTATTTTTGAACCTCTGTCAAGTGACGAGGACGACACCTGAGCTGGCACCCCCCCTCTCCTAACTTCCAGTCCACGTCATGGGAGGACTTAGGGCCGCAACAGATTTAACGTGCTCAGCCCCTGTTACACGGTGGGTCTTTAGCGGCCAAGGATCGATCCCGCAACTGAATGAAACCTCCGGCCCTGAATGCGAAACCATGGCCCCTAGGCTACCGTGACCATAACGTCGCATTAGAAGCAACACGAGGGCTATTGGCAAGGACCTCATAATTTGGAACCTAGGTCAAGTGACGAGGAAGGTACATGATCTGGCCCCTCCTTTTTCAAACATCCCCACCACTCCATGGTAGGAATGTGAGCATTGACGTATTTAAAGTTCATCTGCCCCGGCTATACGGTGGGTCTGTAGTGGTATCAAAGCTCGAACTTACGATTCAACGAAAACTGCCGTCGGATCCCTAGACTACCGCGATCTTTCAGATTTTCAAGAAACATCACCATGACGTATTCCTCATTATAAATCTTTAATAACATGATTTCGAATATCAATGGAATATTCTTTTCTTTTCTTGGTGTTCATTTTAGTATTATATTGTTGCTAAAACTTATTAAGGAAAAGAGCTTTCTTGTTTTCTTGTGAATAAATTTATTCTTGTCAAATCACTTTTGAGCCATTGAAATCAGAAATATTCAAAATGAATCATAAATATATAAAAATTGCAGATTTTTTATAAGAAGCAAAGGAAATAAACTTGCAATTGATGATGTAATGCAAAACTTTTATTCTAATCAAAAACAATCAATACAATTAAACTACATATGATACTGACGTTGCCAAAAGGCTTTTGAGTGCTAATGTAACTAAAACAGAATGAATAAATACTTTAAATAATTTCGTACTTTTAATTCAGGTATATACTCGTACTTCTCACAAAAGTATTTTTTATCGCTGCTAAAAAAGGTAATTGAAATTTCTTGACTCTCTGAGACAGATAAATTATTTAATATCCACACTGAAACTAAAGTTATTACAGACATTGCACTCAAATCTATATTCTCTTGTGTAATGCATATTTCGAAATAGAGTTGCCTGCGGCATCGAATGGGTCTGAATGCATTGCAATTCCAATTCTATTTAAAGCGGATTACGTTTCATTTCGATTGCTTAAAGGCTTTCAATTCCCGGTTCAGTTCCACTTTTAAACTAATGGAGAGGATTTATTGAATGCCTTTTCAACAAAATTATTTTATGATCTGTAGCATAATTTGTGGAATTTTAGAGTTGTTTGAAGGGAAGAAAGGAGTGGATGCCATTGTATAGGATTTTAACTTCTAATATTTCAATTTGTTTTGCTAAAAGGATATGCAGCAACATATTATGTGATCGAACAGAACATTAAACGTACCTTTTGTACATGAACTTTGTAAGCCTTTTGATAAATCCTTTATAAGAGTTTCATTCTAATCAGACATCAATTTACTCAGTCAATTCTCTGGGATTTTCCTTTTAACCTTATGCGATTTCTTTGTTGTCTTATTTTAAATGCATGCAAGTAGTGCTATTTGTATGCAACTCATTTCTTTTTATTTACTACAGTTTAATTATAAGTTATTTACTTGATGCAAGTTTCATTCGTTTAGCGTAAAATTAATAAATAGTGAATCAAAAGCATCATTTCATGACTATCACGTGACAAATGTAATCGGGTGTTTTTTGTTGAAATGGAGTCTAACATCAATTTCGTATTTGCTGTTTCGAACTAACTATTACAAAAGTTTATTGAAAAGTTATGATCCATAGCTACAATCCTTTTATTCGTATCCCGAGTTCTTGTACTCTTCATGTACTAAAAAGCATCATTTGTCCACAAACCATTTTACTATAATGGAATAATCGGAACAAGTAGCAATTGAAACCTTATAAACACTTTCCCTTTCTCTCAACCATTGGATGACTGCGGTAGCCTAGGGGTATGGTCACGGATTCGCGAATGACGAAGTTTTCGTCCAATCCAGGGTTCGAGCCCTGATGCCTCTAAGGACTCGACGTGCAGCGAGGCTGATGCATGTTAAATATGGTCGAAATCAAAAGTTCTGCTCTGGTGTCTTGTGGAGTATGAGAAAGGACAGCTTGCTTGCCATCCTCGTCACTTGACCGAGTTTCAGAATTACTAAGTCCATCATCAATTGCCTTTACTTTTACTTTTAGAAAGGCTTTTTCTAGCCATTAAATATTGAGTGGGGTATTATTGTCATCTGGGTGACCAGTTTGCTGCTTTAAGCCTTTTTGGATTAACTCGATCCTCTTGGTAATTCTGACAATAGCCCAAATGTTGCTTCTCGGTGCGACATTAATATACAATCTCAATCACCTTCAAACTTTGGTAAGCAGTAACCGGATAGAAAATTCATTTCCTCCCATTTTGTCAAGGGAGACAGTTCAATTGAAACATACTTTCTTGTTCAGCTCTTGTTCAAAAAAGGGAAGAATCAAATAATGTGACTGATGGTATAATTACTGAATTCACTGACTACTTATTAACGTCAAATTTGGAAACAACGCGATGGTTATTGGTAATGAACTTCGTAACTTCAAATCTCTACGAAGAAACGGGGATAACACCTAGGCTACTACTTGAAAGGACTTTGAACTTTGATAGATTTAACGTGCTTTAGCCGTTCTATGGGGGAGGGTGTCTGTAATTACTGGATGAATCGAGTCCACGACTCAACGGAAACAATGTCGGCTGTGACTCAGTGACCATGACCACACTACCGCGGCACTTTATGATTATTGGAAATAAGGCATACAAAGGTGATTCAAGACGTACCGTGTTAGGAATGGGAAGTGGTGTGATACTGGTCTTGGAATCATGGCCGGTGGTTTCAGTCGAGTCGTGGTCTCAACCCCTGATGCTACTTAAGACTCACCATGTGGTTGGTACTGATGCACGTAAATCTGTCGAGGCTTAAAGTCCTCCCACGGCAATGGAATGGAAGTGGAGAGGGGTGTCAGCTCAAGTGCCACCCTCGTCACTTGAGTGAGGTTCAAAAATACGTGGTCAGTCATCAATAGCCCTCGTGTACCTTCTAAGTGTGACGTTTATAAAACAATCACAATATAGGAATGGAAAATGAGGTATTAGGATATATTGGGGACTGAGAAAGGGAGATAAATAACTCATTATAGTATTGTCCAGTGTTCGGTTTCCTTTTCTCTATGAATTTCATGAGTATAACGACCTTCGTATCCAAAAAAAAAAAAAACTGCTGCCATAACTCCGGCCGATAAATTCGTATCCGCTTTCTCTGGAGAAAATTCACTGGAAGCAACATATTGTTCTTTTTATTGTTGCTTGTTTTCTATCATATAATGACGAATTGAAGTCTCACCGACGGTGACAACTCGACGAAAATACAACACAATTTTTCAATTAATTTTGATTAAAAACCAAATGGCTTTTGCATTAATACTAACATATAAATCAGTGACGAATTTGTTAGGGTGCCATTTAACAGATAAATGCTACGTATCTTATCAACGCTATATTTGCAACAGCTCTCTTCAACGACGACGGCATAAACAAAAACTGTTTCCATAACTAACCCTTATGGCATTGTTGTTAAAGGCACTACAAAAAGAAGACCTTACAAGCTTTCTTTGGATCAACAGATTGAGGATTCAAATCATCCTGTCACCAAAAGCTACAGACCTCCTCTACCAGGAGTAGAAAAAACATCCTCCAAAGTGAAGGAATGAAAAGACTAGTCATTGGTTTGGAAACCCAGGATTTGAAGACTAGATAATAGTACAGCTTAAAACTTCTAGTTACATATGCTCTAGACGCACCATTTGCCTCTTGGTGTCTGACTAAGACACACATCTGCACATAAATTACGACTAATCATATACCGATTACGGTGTAAGTCTCAAATAGACACGACTAAGGAGCATGTTTCAAATGACTTCAGTAGAATCTTTTTGCAAGATATCAAAGAGGAGATGTGTGTGAACATATGAAATTTCTCTAAAAATATTGCTCAGAATGTCCCTCTTCGCACCACACGATGATACTGGAGGAGAGTATGTGCAATCTTCCCTCATGAAAGACAACAAAAGTTAAAAATGCTTTAATAACAAACCCGAGATGGAATACCTTTAGACGTGGTTGTTAAAAGCGCTGCAAAAAGAAGACCAGATGAGTTTTCTTCACCTCGACATATCAAGGGCTCAAATCTCCTTCTAATCAAAGTCAAACAGTCTCCAATGGAATAATTGTCCCCAAAAGTGATGGGCAGATGAACACTTGATACCGAACTACCGTCAAAACCTTTTTGAATCACTGTCGTATAGTCATTTTCATTACGTTAATGAAGAACGAAATTCTTAAAATTTCATTTCGATCATTAATCACGCTCTCAGTTTCACATAGCCCATTTAAAATTTAAATTTTTATATCAAGCATAAAGATCACTGTAACACTTATTACAAAACGAGGTTTTCTTCATTTATCTTTGACCCAATCAAGCCCTAATGTAAACATAGCTCTCACTGCGAATCAAAGACATGTGATGCCTAGAGTAGATAGATGAAGTCATTAGATTTTTGCTATTACGCGGAGAAGAGTTAATTAATTTCGCTGCCGATAAGGGAGCATTTCGGCCTCACAAAGGTGGTTTTCTCATTGAAACATACACTTTTTTTTTCAATTTAAATCAACAAAAAAAGTTTCGAATGTCTTTGAAGCAACATTCTGTACGTTAAGTCTGAAACGAATATTTTGTTCATTTATATCCGAGATGTTATTAGATGAATAATCAGAAATACTATTTTTCTCAAACTGGGAAAGTTAGCTAGTAAAATATTTTTCGTTTGCTGTTTTTATTGCTTGTTTACGTGAGCTTGTGCTGCTGTTTATTTTTCTTGTCTTTCAGAGGCCTAGTTTGCGTGATGAAGTAGCAAAGTTTGATGCATGGATGGATGTCTGCAAACTCTTTAAAAAAATAAAGCGTAAAATTATAGTAGTTCTTTTATGTCCCGGAAAATTTCAGTTCTTTACTTTTGTTACGGAAAATAAATTACAGTTTGCGGGTCGCTGTTATTAATACTTAGACTTTGTGGCTGAAAGGTTAATTATTTATTTGAGTAAGACTACATAAAATTAGCTGTCTTTTAAATCTGTTGCGAAAAATATTTTTCATTTAACTTGCATCGTAAAAAAAAAGTTTTCATCGCGAAACATTTAATCACAAGATTTTACTTTTTAAACCAAGTCTTAACAAATTCATTACAATGAACCCTTTTAGTGCGTGTTATTCCATAAACAAATCAATATTTTTCAACAACGTTGCCTGAAAAACATGTTTAGAATGACGCTACACGCAGCTGGATTGGAAATTAATGTTTCCATCCCCATATCCTTTTTATTTGTTATCATATTTTCTTAATTGTTATTGAACATGAAAGCTACGTGTACTTACCATGTAACAAGGTGTTCAGGTGTTCACTTCTCGATGTAGCCTAGTGGTCTTGGCCGCAGACTCGTTTCAGGCGTTGTTTTCGTCGAATCGTGGGTTCGAACCCTGATGGCACTAAAAACCTGCTGTGTAGCCAGCGCTGATGCTCGTTAAATATGTCAAGGCTCAAAGTCCTCCCATTGGCGTAGCTTGGGAGAGGACAGTGCCAGCTCATGAAATTTCTTCGTCACTTGACCGAGATTCAACCATGAGGTCCGTCTCCAATAGCCTTCGTGTTGCTTCTCGTGCGACATAATAGAAACAATCACAATCACAAATTACCTTGTCTTAGAAGTAGGTTTGTCTGGTTGCTTGGTAATTGCTATTAATCAATGAATTTGTATGCCATATGAATAGAACAACATTGTTGCACAGCTGTAACATTGAAATATGGGCAAAAATTTATAGATCAATTTCAGAATATCTTACTTCTAGCTAGCAATTGCTCAGTATAAAGTTTTAAAGTTTTTTTGCACCTACACTCATAATTTCCTCTTCTCTCTGTCATTTCAGCTATTCAAATGAAACAGAGTCTCAAATTTTCTTTTTTACATAACCATTTTCCCCTAAAGTAAATCTGTCTTCACAAACCACACTCATTTCTAAAGCCGATTCCAAACATCGATGTGAAATGCCTCAATCACAGTGGAGCCTTGACAAAGAAATATTGTCTCACAAGCTGAAAATTTTCATCATTTTGAAACTTAACATTTTGTCGTCATCGAACATGGACGACAAGATCTCTCATCATTTTCCGTAGAGTCTGTTCCATCTTTAAACTTCGAAAACCACTCAGATATTCGTGATCTCAGATACTCATTGCATCATCATCATACGCAAGCTGTGACTGTGGATCAATTCTGTGGACAGTTTTCTCAATGTAAAACAAAATATGTTTGTTCGTTACTCCATTTTTTTCGTTGACAATGGAGCGCACACATGCTTTATACAAAGGAATGCTGTCAAGTCGGAACTAGTCAAATATCTAGTTGACAAGGTTTCACTAGAGCACCTGAGCTTTATGCTCTTAATCTCCATATGAGGTTTGACCTGTTTGAGCATTACTTCGGCTTTTTCTGCCCAGAACTGCATTTTGAATTATTTGCAAATTAATTATGTGTGTAAAAATTTAAAAGTAAAAAATTATGAATTAAGATAGTTACAATGAACTTTAAACATTTAGCATGGGGATAGAGTTTATCAGAAAACTAAAGCTTTCTGAGTGGTTGTTAGTCAAATATGAATGCAACCACTTCATCTGTGGAGCTGAAGGTCATTACTACATCATATCGCCGGTTTCGTACATTCAGCGCTATTTATACTCTTTTTACGAGTAGATGTCCTCGAACTTTTTGAATACACTTAGAAATGGAACAACTTTATTGCACGACTATAAAATTAAAAAACGTGTAGCAATTTATATATCAATTTCAGAGCATTATACTCCTCGCTAACACTTGTGCAATTTAATGCGTCAAAATTTTTTGCACCTATAGTCACAATTTCCTCTACTCTCAGAAATTTTAGCTATACAATTACTGCAAAGCTCCAAATTTTCTTATTCGTTAGAGATAAGATCCCCGTAGCAAAATGTCGTTTATTTAGAGAATGCGCATTTTTACTCGTTTCCATAAGAACTAGAACCCTCACAAATATATCGGTAAAGGAATAAAACCTTTACCAATCGGTTTGTAGTATTTGGTATATTCTTACCCAATTGGTTTGGTATATTTCTGTTAGAGAAGTAAATTTAGTTTTGTTTCAAAGTTTTGCAGATGCCATTTCCTGCCTGTAGAGGCCGCTTTCTAAGGAGTAAGTCTGTAAGGTGTTTGCTTACAAAACACTACAGAGTGAAATAGAATTCATTATGGATCGCAAGGTGACACGCTGAACGCAAATTGCGCTTCTCACCAATGTAACACTACAAAAGATATAAATAAATAATTATGTTGCTATGATTATTAGAGAAAACTCTCTGAAAACACAGTGCTGCGGGTTTTGGTAAGAACAGTGGCACATACTAAACATTCTAAT
>BMAW01038154.1:11503-40692 GCA_019974015.1 Nephila pilipes | reverse complement strand
GAAGCGGGAATGGTTGCAGCAAACAGTCCTGTCGTTTACCTCCCCCCCAACTTAATAACTAAATCATAATAGCCTATTTAACTTTAAATAATTTTCTAATTGTTATTTTAAACTTTTCATATATACTGAGCAGAAGCGGCCATCTAATTTAAAGAATTCCAAGGCTGACTGCATTTAATGTCTCGAGAATTCAGAATTAAAACTCGCAATACATTTTGAGTGAGAAAAGAATTTTTCCTGCATAATACCATGGTTGATTGATTTTATTAACATTGTAATAGAAGCAACACGAGGGGACCGAGCTCACCCAAACGATTAAGAGCTACGAATCGGCCTCTTGAAAAGAATCACCTCCACTTTCAACATTTATTGGGCAAAAAGAACTTTTTTACAATAGGGTAACAAAAAACAGTACAAAGAACAAAAATAAAATATAATCCCGTAAATCAAAAGAAAAAATAACCCAGCCATTTGTTTACAGAGACATCACAGTTCTTATTTTTGATGTCATGTTTCTAATATTTCCAATTTTTCTTTTCTTTCTTTCTTTATTTTTTTGAAATGCATATCAATCTTTATTTCATTAATGTTGCAATTTTCTGGTAATACCGGATGCTGATATAATGGTGCAATGACTCACGTCGGCAGACATGCAGCCGGCGACAGCTTTGGTAGTACACACAAAAAGTAAAATTGAAAAATTCAGAATTGAAGCACTCACAAAAACATATACATATATATTAGGTATACAATTAAAAGCACACAATATGGGGAATTTAGAAATGTAACCAAATATTGAAACAATTATGAAATTTGTTGGGTAATTTTACGAGCTATAAATATGTAGGATTTAAGCATGAATGCAAATTAGGATTTTCTCACACGAACTTATGTCAAATAGGTTTCGCTTTAATTACAGGACATTTTAAATGAAAACTTTCCATAAAAGTGAACGAAAAAACATAGTGGTCAGCATTTCCAATAGAGCCATAGGAACATAAATTCCTATTTTTCAAATGGAAACGATTTAAGTAGCAAACGAAAGGACCATGACCAGTTAAGAAGCAAATAATAAAACCTGAATTGGAATAAAAATTCAAATTTAGTCTTGGAATATAGGACTGAACCCGAATACCGGTATTACAAGTTGACCGCTAGACATCCCAGTCACAAAGAAGCTTTTTTTTTAAAAAAAAATCATAACTACGTGAGACCGAGGGGTAGGGACATTCATTCCCTCGTCATCATGACAGCGAGTTTTGCAAATGAATCAGCAGTTTCATCGTTATAATCTCCGACGTGGGCCCGAACCTAGTATAGGTTGCTAATTTTTCTTTGATAATATTATTAGCGGCTGATTAATTACTGCTGGTACTTTGCAGCGGCAATATTCATATTAAACTATCAGAATAAATAGAAACTTTGAAGTTGTGAGAAACGGCATATCCAACTGCTGAAATCTCGGTTTGGAAAACTGAATATTAAGAATTCAGCTGAAACATGTACACCCTGTTTGTAACACCCCGGTGGAAGACACACACGGAGAATCCAGTTTCGGGAGGGTTATTGGCCGCGGTAGCCATGGTTTCAGACTCTTGATCGGCGGATTTCGTTGAGTCGCGGGTTCGAGCCTTGGCCTCTAAAGACCCGCCGTGTAGCTGGGGCTGATGCACGTTAAATCTGTTGGGTCCCAAAGTCCTCCCGTTGGCGTGGTGGGGAAGTTAGGAGAGGGGCGTGCCAGCTCAAGTGTCGTCCTCGTTACTTGACCGAGGTTCAAAATTACGAGATCCGTCGCCAATAGCCCTCGTGTTGCTTCTAGTGCGACGTCAATAAAAACTAAACTTTACTCAGGAGGGTTATTGGCGACGGATGTCGTAACTTTGAGCCTAGGTCAAGTGATGGGGATGACACCTGACTTGGTACCTCCCTCTCCTAAGTTCCACGCCAACGGGAGGACTTTGAACCTCGACAGATTTAACGTGTATCAGCTCCGGCTAAAGAATTTTAGAAGCAGGGCATGGGGAAATGAATTCCCCAAAGGATTGCTTGCTTTAGGTAATTGCGAGAGTTGCAACCCAGAGGGATCTACCTTTTCTCCCATGCATTTTACTGTTCTTAGTGACGAAAAGTGATACGCCAAAGGGATGCTCCAGTGATTCTTTTCTATTTATGACTCTATTCCTTGTGATTCTACTCGCCCATTCTTGCATTAACGTAGTGTTGTCTAGATCAAGACATGTTTTTTTTTTATCACAAATTAATGGGTATCTGGCAGAAGTTGGCTAAAAATGGTTCTTTGGAAGACAAGGGAAGAGCAGAATATATGACTTCAAAGAAACAATTTGTTTTATCAAATATAATTTTATAAATTATTTTTATTTTAAATTATATTTATAGTCAATATAAAACATTTTTAATATCTTCGATTTAATTTTCAATTAATGTAAACAAATTATTATAAAATGAGATTTCTTGATTGACCCTTTTAAAGAAGCAACTGATAAATTATTTCCTCGTGATATATTCTGATAAACAACTCATTTATGTGCATTCGAATTATGTCATTCTGTTGGGTGCAAAATTCTTACCTTAAAATAGAGTGTGGGTAATTAATTCTACACAAATGTATTTTAAATTTATTTGATTATGAAAATTATTAGCAGGATGCATGTAGCAATATTTTTTTAAGAGGATACAATTAGCAGATTATTTTTGGAAGGATCCGATATTACTTTCCATTTATAATTAATGTGGTGTTAACGCATAATTATATGTTCTGTTTACAATAGGCCGCGGTAGCCTAGCGGTCATGGTTTCAGATTCGTGGCCGGCGGTTTTCGTTCTGTCGTGGGTCCGATCCTTGGCCGCTAAAGACTCGCCGCAAAGGATGATGCACGTTAAATCTGTCGGGTCCAAAGTCCTCCCGTTGGCATGGCGTAGAAGTTAGGAGCGGGGCATGTCATCTCAAGTGTCGTCCTCGTCACTTGACCGAGGTTCAAAATTACGAGGTCCATCGTCAATAGCCCTCGTATTGCTTCTAGTGCGATGTCAATAAAAACTAAACTAAATCTGTTTAAAGTAATTAGTACAAATCATTAAAATAATTGAAAAGTTATTAACGATATATTTTGCAATATTTTAGAGACTTATTTAAAAATAAAACATAGGTAATTTCTTTAAAAAGACAATATTTTTTAAATAGTGTTTGCAATATATAAAAAATTCATGTTCTTTCACTATATATATATATATATATATATATATATATATAGTGATATATCCCCTAAAAGTCATCTTGCTTTTTAATACTGTAGTAAAAGCTACAAGTACAGATCTGTAATTATAATTTTCATTAATAAATTGTAAAAAAGTATATAAAATGGAAAAATAAATTAGTAAAAAATTTTGGTTAAAAATATTGCAGATTTCAAATAGTTCCTCTTGTTAAGGCAGTGGCATACTCGGAAATTAATTTGGAGGGGGGTTGTAACATCGTCAATACCATGAAAGAAGCAATTTTGTTGTTTAGAATAACCACTTGATAAAAAGTAAATAATACGCTGCGTCAGTTTTATTTCTCCAATAAAACTGCTCAAGTATTGATATGATTTTATCAAGAAAAAAAATTACAAAAATAAAGGTCCTTTAAGAAAAATGATTAATATACGATGAGAATAAAATTTGCATTTTTTTTTTGGAGGGAGGGGTGTATTTTCTTTTGACATGCACCGCAGAGTCACTCTTTCTCAGATAGCAAAGACTTTACTATTCTTTTCTCAGGAATTGGCTTAATTGGAATCCCTTTTTCTCTTCGTGATTCAAAAAATTTAAGCTTGACAAGAAAAAAAATTCTTTTGCTTAAAATTTAAACATCTATAGTAAAAGAATTATATTGAAATGATTCAATTTCAAAAAAAAATTCTGTGGGGTGCATACGTCTCTTTTTAACCACCACCCCTCACTACCTCCTGGGTACACCACTCTGTTAAGGTTAACTATGATCAAAAAGCAACGACCGGATCCAATTGTCCAGACAACTGCTGACCCGGAATGAATATTTCAGTAGAAATTCATCCACTTATTCTCTTCTTAACATGAGTGGATGAATTTCCCAAGTATGTTAAAAATAACGTTTTCTCTCTACTACATAACTTGCAACATGAGTTCAACCACGACTATTGTCTTCTTTCGAAATATCCACGTCGAAGCCTTTTAACATTTCTTACACTTATGATGATGACCTTTGACATGAAAATTATAGATTTATATTTATCAATAATTATATTTCATAAAAAAATAATTTGTTCTCTGAGCATTTAAGTTGCTTCTCTTCCAATAATTTAAACCTCAGGTGGAAAAGAGTAATTCCAATGTTGCTCATGCATGTCGTATGAGGCGACTAAAAAAGGTACTCTGCCCCTGGGGATTATTAGGGGCTTGCCTTCTTTATGTTGGTTTGGGCATCATGACTTTGAGGTATCTTTGTGATATTTTCCTTTCCTATGTGGTTTACTGTCTTTGGTAATCCCGGGTGCCGCGCTTCCGGGGTACCCTCGTGATCCTTTTCTATTTCCGACCCTCCTCGTGAAACTTTTTATCTTTTCCTCCATTTTCTTCAAACGTCTAAATCCCAGTCATACCTTATTGGACGCATCATAGTCTCAGTTAGGCTCTTGTGCTATTAAACTTCACTTTCACTCATTCTAATAATTTTACAGCTAGAATATCAATCAAAATTGTCTCTGATTAACATAAATATTCCTGATTGATAGAGGTATAATTTCATATCGCACACATTCATCCTATATTCTTTCAGGATGAATGTGTAAGTTGAAGCATTTCTTAAATGAAAAGTATTCTTTCGCATCTTTCATTTTGAAAAGACAAATAGTAGAACCATGCATATTTTGGTTTTAAGGTATTTTAACTATTAATCAATTTTTTATTTTTTTGCTATACCTACTTCACAAAGTTTCGTGTGGCATTGATTCTTTTTTTCTTCTTTTTTATTCGAATATGAAGACATTTTGCAATTTACTTAAGTAATTTTGCCGGAGTAAGATCCCTAAGAAACAAGTCTCTCCCCCCCCCCCAATGTGTAGAAAAGCCGAAAATGGGATCTTCCAAAAGTGAAATGTCTTCTGAGCTGACCTCCAGGCACGTGTCGTCTTATCGATCGATCTCTCCTGTTCCAGGAATAGAGAAATTGTGCGGAACCGTGATGAACTACTTCATTTTTTTTTTACTGCGTTGTCTTTCCTATACCCGCGCGCATCGCACGTGTCGTTTATCGATCGATTTCTCCAATTCTAAGAATAGAGAAATTGCGGATCGATCATCAAATGCTTCGTGTGTAGCAATGGGGGGATTTCTGTTCCTTTCGATGTACCTGTTGTTTGAGCTACTTGTTATCTGGATTCCTCGAACAAAACTTCAGATATTCAACTGAATTCTGCATTTGATTGCTTAACACGTTTTAGGAAAAATCAAATCAGTTGGAATTTTAGAAGAAAAATAAATTAAAGATTTTATTAAATTAAATTTAATGGAGCATTTCTAATTTTACCAGCAGATATTAAAAATTAAGTTTCTTTGTAAATTTCTCTCTCTGTATATATATATATATATATATATATATATATATATATATAATAAATGCTATCGTTTTAAATCATATAGTCTATTGTGAATTTCAGGCAAAAAGATTTAATATTTTTACGGAAAAAAATATTAATTTAAATTAACCGTTTATCGTGCTTTAATACGCATTGCATAAGATACTTATTTAAAACACAAAATGATATATAAATGTTTTATTTTAGTTCGTAGAGAGAGTGTGTCTGTTAAAACTGAATACTAAGTGCATAAACCTGTTAGCATTGCATGTTAAAAGGAAAAAATTAATAAAAGTACCCATGAATGTATTATATAATTAAATTTATATTCTGCTATTATTTGCTTTCCTACACCGGAATAATAATAACCAAAATAAAGTGAAAATTTCTACGAACATTTGCTTGCTGTATTTATTTTATATAACAATAATGAGGTTTCACCCTATATACTCAAAAAATGTATTAAAAAGATTCTGAGATATTATAAATAGTTATATGCTTCTTCTCTCTCTATCTTACTATATTTTACCTCACTCATCAAAATGAAATGTAATCGTTTTCAAATATTACATAAATTTTAAAAATCAGTTTAGAATTATATATATATATATATATATATATATATATATATATATATATATATACACTGTTGGTCATTAAAATTGCAACTGCATGAAGGAAAGCAAGTACAAAAAAGATATTTTATCACATAAATAGTTTTGCATGAAGACAAATGTTTAAATTTCCAAACAGTTTGGGGACTTACACGGGTGCAAAATTTCAACTGCCAGCCCTGGCAACCAAAACGGCCCTTACCCGGTTAGGCAAGGTGTCGAACTGAGCTTGGATGACAGAAAGGAGCAACTCATTCCATGGTACTTAAAATATGTGCCACTCTTCATCAACCGTATTAGCTGGAGAGGGGTGGCGGGCCAGTCTCTCTTAAGCTCATGACAAGATGTTTTCAATGGATAACAGATCCTGAGACCTTGCAGGCCAGGGCAACCATCGAATACCTTGTGCATCGAGGAAGGTCAGAATACGACATGCAAAATGTGGTCATGCATTATCTTACTGGAAGATGGCATTTGCCGGGCCTTGAAGATGTCAGAAAGATTTGAAATCGGTCAAGTCGGAAAATTTAAATTTTTTTTTTTTTAAATTTTGCAGTATTCCATTTAGTTGATGAACTTTGCACACAACACAGGTTTCCCCCCCCCCCATTTTTTTTGAATTTTTATTCGCTGGTTGGGACTAGTGTTCTTCGATGGCATGGCGTAGTAGAATTTTTGGGATTTTCTCTTCGACTGGCATGGAGTAGTAGAATTTTTGGGATTTTCTCTTCGACAAATCCTGTCTGCTATTGACAGATATTTAATGAATGAGTAAAAAAGGCACATTTCTACAGTCAAATTTTGAATAACAAGATCAAATATCCGAATCAAGTCCATTTATTTCATGTTAAATGAGAGAGAGGCATTTATATGGTACTGGCAAGACCGTAGTGCAAATTACGTCCATTCGAATCTGTTAATTATTTGATGAAAATTTGAGGATATCAGAAGCGTCGTTCAGCCTTCATGGCTTGAATGGAAGAGAAAGAATTTACCTTGCTTAGAATTTGTATGTCAGGGTTTTCTCAGATCACGTGGTATTGGATGGAGGAATTTCCAGGGATTTCAGCTGCAGATAGAAAGTCCAGTAGGTATTATCCCTACAGCTCAGAATCCGTGGGAAAAGCTGACATTACAGATTTTCAAAGCGCGTGATTGCGTAATTTAAATGCTAAACTACTGGAATACTATCAAGAAATAAGAATGAACACTTTACTGTGATAGTTAAAGAATTGGAAAAATTAGGAAATTAAAATACAGTTAAGAGAAATCACACACACAGATATAGATATATATATGGTACACTCATTTCATAAAACGTTTTTAGTCGTGATATCCCAGACACTCCTTGTGCCCATTCCAACTTCGTAATGGCGTCTTCCTACGCAAACGTCTTCTTTCCCCTAGCGGAATGTCACCGAGACAGTAGCAGCGCTCTATGGTGGTGAGACGTTCTATGGCCGCGTTCTGGGCGATAAGTAAAGTTCGATTTCCAAAACCGGCTATCCTGACCTTGCTGTCGTCCTCGATAGGAATCTGAGTATCTGCATGTACCTGAAAAATAAACAAAACGAAAGCAAAGAAATTATACCAAAAAGGTAGTTTGCAGGTAATGGCTTAGAAGTCCATTGCCCAAGGCTTCATATGATCGGCAGCAGTAGTGGTTCGCTGTGGTCCTTCATGATTTCCAATCTTCTCCACTTCGTATCTTTCATGGGGATGAGCAGTCTTTATTCTATACGGTCCATAAAATTTGGATCTCAGCTTGAGACCTCCACCAAATTGAGTCCTCTGTATGGCGATAATATCACCAACTTGATATTTCATTGGTTTCTTCCTTTTCTTGTCGTATGCCCTCCTGTTTTTCTCTTGAATTCGCAGGATATTCTTTCTTGCTTCTTCACGACGTTTTTCCATCAGGGTATCTATTTGCTCTTCTCTCAATATTTCCAATATTCTAGAATCTTCCTTGTTCTTCATTTTCACCCCGGTCAAGAGCTCAAAAGGGGATTTCCTTGTGCTTCTGCTTGTCATGCTGTTTATGGTTCTCTGTACTGCAGCAACATGTTTATACCATTTCATGGGGTCTTCAATCGTAAGTTTAGCAAGAACAGGAATCAAGATTGCGTGGATTCTCTCTATCTGGCCATTTCCTCTTGGTATATCAGCTGTGATAGTGACGTGTTCAATATTTTCCTCAGCGCAAAAGTCGATAAATTCTTTCGATGTAAAAGCTGGATATCGATCAGAAATTATCCTTACTGGATTTCCAAATGTGCTTTGTTGAAGTTTTAATTTTTCTATAGCTGATTGTGTAGCTGTCAATTTCACGGTGTAAAACCATACAAATTTCGTAAAGGCATCCACCACTGTAAAAATATATTTATAACAGGTCAATTGAAAAGTCCTCGGCCTACCATAGTTAAAAACACATTTTTTTGGCAAAATTAGTTTTTTTTATTCAACATAATTCCCAACAAGGAAGATACACTGATTATAGCGACCCTCCAACTTTTCGATATAATTTTTGTAGTACGATTTGTCCTTTGCTTCAAAAGAGGCCTCAGTTTCGGCGATCACCTCTTCATTCGACGAAAATTTCTTCCCAGCGAGCATTCTTTTGAGATCTGAGAACAGGAAATAGTCGCTGGGGGCCAGATCTGGAGAATACGGTGGATGAGGAAGCAATTCGAAGCCCGATTCATGGATTTTTGCCATCGTTTTCACCGACTTGGGACACGGTGCATTGTCTTGGTGAAGCAGCACTTTCTTTTTCTTCAAATGCGGCCGTTTGTGTACGATTTCGTCCTTCAAACGGTCCAATAACGCTATGTAATAGTCGCTGTTGATGGTCCTTACTTTTTCATGGTAGTCAATGAAAATTATTCCATGCGCATCCCAAAATACAGACGCCATAACCTTGCCAGCCGACTGTTGCGTTTTCCCACGCTTTGGAACGGGTTCATCGTGTGCAGTCCACTGGGATGACTGTCGATTGGACTTCGGAGTGAAATGATGGAGCCATGTTTCATCCATTTTCACATATCGAAGCAAAAACTCGGGTTTATTACGCTTGATCATCTTCAAACACTGCTCCGAATCATCAACGTCGTCGTTGTTTTTGGTCAAAAGTGAGCTCGCGCGGTACCCACTTTGCACAGAGCTTCCTCATACCCAAATATTCGTGAATGGTATGATGTACACGTTCAGTTGATATCTTTAGAGTGTCTGCTATTTCATTCAATTTCAATTTACGGTCATTCAAAATCATTTTAAGGATTTTTTTAATGTTTTCTTCGGTAACAACCTCTTTTGGGCGTCCACTGCGTTCACCGACTTCGGTTCTCATTTCACCACGTCTAAACTTAGCATACCAATACTTGATGGTTGATTTTCCTGGGGCAGTGTCCGGAAACTCGGCATCAAGCCGAGTTTTTGCATCAACTGTATTTTTTCCCTTCAGAAAGCAATATTTTATCAACACGCGAAATTCCTTTTTATCCATTTTTTCACAATAACAGAAGTTGCTTCACTCAAATTGATATAATTCACAAACTAATGATCCGACAGCTGTCAAATTTTCTACACGCATCTTTTGAGGGTTAAGGCTAACTAAAAAAACATATGGATTTAATTCTAGTAGCGCCATCTATGTGTCAGGCCGGGGACTTTTCAATTGACCTGTTAAATCTTGTTAGTCGACGGAAGAGGTCCTATAAAATCGATATGAAGAGTACTCAAAGGCACATCTTCTTTTGGTATAGGGTGCAAAAATCCTTCAGATTTTCCACGTTTTCTATTTATTAGGATGCATTCAACGCTATTATTAATTACTCGCTCGACGAACTTTTTAATGTTCGGAAAATAAAAATCTTACCTTACAATATCCTCAGTTTTTTTAGCAGCAAAATGTCCCTGAGTATGTGCGCCTCTAACTACTTCTACTTGCATTGATTCAGGTACACCAACAAATCTTCGCCATTTTCGATTTTGTACAGAACACCATTTCTAACGATGAATTCACAGTTTTCCCCTTGTTGAATTAGAAGTAGTAAAGATTTAATATAGTCGTCAGACAATTGCAATGTTGTAATTTTTTGAGTCACTTCATCGATTGCGATCGACATTATAGGATTTCTACTAAGAGCGTCAACATGCAACAATTGCTTACCGGGACGACATGTTTAATTTCATAATCGTAATCTTCTAGTAACAACGCCCATCTCGCGATTTTTGTAGATAAGTCCTTTTTGTTCATCGTCTTTTGAAATGCTGAACAATCTGTCACAATTGTAAATTTTGTTCCCAATAGATAGTGCCGAAACTTTTTTAAGCTATCGATGATGGCTAAAATTTCTAATTCATAACTAGAAAGTTTCTCTTCTTGTATACTAGTCTTTTTACTCAGATAATGAATTGGGTGCATTTCCCCCTGACTATCATATTGAAATAAAATTGTAGCAAAGCCATATTTTGAAGCATCGGTATGTAATTCTAATTTGGCTCCTTGTCTGTATAATTGTAACACTGGATTCTGAGGAAAACAGTTTTTTAGTTTATTGAATGCTTGATTCTGGCCTTGACCAAACTGAAACGGGGTTGAATCACGTAGAAGGTGACTCAGTGGCTTCGCTATCAATGAGGATTGAGGAATGTACTTTCTGAAAAACCCGCATAAACCCAAAAAACTTTGAACTTGTTTTACAGTTCTTACTTCGGAGAAATTTTTCACAGCCGCGGTTTTAGTGGGTGAAGGACGATTTGTACCCTTTTCAACCACATGTCCTAAAAATTCTATATTTCTTGTGAGAAACTGACATTTTTTAAGGTTTAATTCAAAACCATACCTCGATGCTGTTTCAAACACACGTTTCAAACGTTCAAATCCTTCCTTTTCATCAGCCGCTGGAATCACAATGTCATCTAAATATATGGAAACTATCCCTTCGTTAACCAGATCTCAAAATACATGAAAAACATATCGCTGAAAAACTGCAGGGGAATTCATTAGACCAAATGGCACTTTTAGGAATTCATAAATATTATTTTTTACTACAAAAGCTGTGTACTTTCTGCTGTCTGGATGCATATCCACGTGGAAAAAGCCGTTTTTTAAATCATTTGTTGAAAAAACTTTACTTGTACTTAGAGTCTCTAGAACCGTTTCCATATCTGGAATAGGGAACCTATCTCGAATCATTTTTTTTTTATTTAATCTGCGGTAATCAACGCACAATAGAAGTGAACCGTCTTTCTTTCTAACTAACACGATTTGTGACGAATATTCAGAAGTACTTGGTTGAATTATCCCTTCCCTCAATCAATCTTGTATTTGTTCATCGACTTTTAGTTGTTCTGAATAGGCTAATCTTCGCGGTGAATAAGCAATGGGTATTTCATCAGTTAAAATTATTTTCATTTGTAAATCAACAGTTTCTATTTTATTTGGATGATAATTACTTATAAGCGAATTTAAATTCGAACGTAATTTATTGTCTGTAATGTGTGATAAATCATATAAACAGTCCTTTGTTTCTAACGATTCTCCAATGTGTACTAGGAAAGAATCAAACCCATCCGTTTAGTTTTGATTTGGATATTTCACACTCTTCGATGCTTCAAACGAACGCTGACAATTGTCCTTGAAACTGTTTTGACGGCTCGGATTTTTATTTGTGCTCTTTGAACCTTCCAAAAGCATATAATAAAATGTAGGTGGTATTAAACCATCCACATGCAAACGATTACTCAATGATGCTTTACTCCTCATTACAATTGATGACCTTGGCAAAGAGAAATCAAAATACGCAACGTCAGCTTTTTCTCTTTCGCCGTAACACGAAATTAATGTGAGTTTACCAATCGAACGTTTATTTTGGAAGACTGTTAATGCAATGCACTGTGCACCGCTATCTTCTAAAACTCTTAATTTTTTACCATCTACTAAAATATCAATATATCTTAATTTAGTTTGTGGGATATCAATTAAAGCATTTGTTGCAATTCCTAACATTAAATGATTATCATCAACATTTTCATTTTCTATCATATTAACATGCTCACTAAATTGATTAATTCTAGGGGTATTTTTAAATCTTTGAGGACAATTTTTGGCAACATGAGATTTGTTACACATGAAACACTTAATATCACGATTGCGGGATAAATATTTGTCATGGCCATTTATTGAAGTTTTTCCCGTTACTCTTCTTGACCTTGATTAAATAAACGCCTGTTTTCGAATTCTATCGATCATTTGGAATTATAAGAAATCTCGCTGAGTGATTTGCCTTTCGACGCAAAATACAGATCACATTCTCGACCCATATCAAGGGATTTTAGCCATTTTTCACCTGCTCTTACACAAATATGTGCAGATGTTTCACGATCCAGGGACTGAAAGAATTTATCTTACACAATCAAGTCACATAATGATTTAAACTCTGAAACTTCTCTTAATTTACAATAATATTCAAACATAGCCGAAAGTCTGGATGTGTTCAGAACAGAATAGTGTCTGGTTTTCGGCGGCAGAAAGTGAGCGTAATTCGTACATTTATCATCGAATTGTGGCGGTTTATAGTGTGTGCTGCTCAGTTCGAGTTTAGTTTAGTATTTTATTAACGTCGCACTAGAAGCAACACGAGGGCTATTGGCGATGGACCTCTTAATTTTGAACCACGGTCAAGTGACGAGGATGACACCTGTGCTGGCACTCCCCTCTCCTAACATCCCCACCACACCAATGGGAGAACTCTGGGTCCCGACAGATTTAACTCTCCTCAGAACGAACAGCAGTAAACAATTGGTATACGAGTTTTCATGAACGACGGACATCAATATCGGATCTGCCAAGATCAGGACAAGCAAACACTGTAACCGGCAATGAACTCATTGCTGCTGTTGACGAAATGATTAAAGATAATCAAAGAGTTAGGACTAGTTCAACATTGTGTCCGAGTAAAGAAACGGTGCAATCAATCATCTACCAACATTTGCAGTACCTTAAAGTTGGTGAGCAATGGATACCGAAATTCCTTACCCCTGCTCACAAGACGTAACGAATGGTCCACAGTCTACAATATTTGATCTTTTAATGAATATTCTGCATTTGTGAAAAGCATTGCAACTTGCGACGAGACGTAGTGTCACTACTGTAAGCACGAATTAAAGGGAACCGATATGCAGTGGAAACACTCATCCCCTTCTCTGGAAGCAAGGAATATAATTTTAGCGTTTTTCTGTTTAAAGTGCACTACTTCTGATTGATTTCTGGACACAAAAGTGTACTATCAATTCTGCTACTGTACTGCAGTACTCTCACGAAAGTTAGCAAAGCAATTAAAATGAAATGGTCTTCTCCAACAGCAAGTGAACCTTCTCCATGATAACAGAAGTTAGGAGAGGGGGGTGCCAGTTCAGGTATCGTCACTTGACCGAGGTTCAAAATTCCGAGGTCCGTCGCCAATAGCCCTCATGTTGCTTTTAATGCGACATTAATAAAAACTAAACTAAACTTATTCTCGATAATAACATCCAACTCTATGTCTCCCGTTAAAGCCAGTCGATCATACACAAATTATGTCGGGAAATATTGAAATACTTAGCATGCAGCTCGGATTTGTCACCGAGTGACTTTCACATTTTTCGACCACTTAAAAATTCTTTACAAGGGAAACTGTTTCATTCCGACGACGAAGTAAAGAAAGCAATGTAAGACTTCATCAAAAGGCAACCTCGATCATTCCACATCAAAGGGCATTGACCTGCTGTCGAAACATGGACAAGTGTTTTAACAATTATGGTGATTTCTTCCTAAGTTCCATTAAAATGGGACCAATGTTTTAGCACTTATGGCGAGTTCTATTAAATTTCCGTTAAAGTTATAACCTTCTTTTTTTACCAATTTTTCATTTGGGCAACACTTATAAATTAATTTTTACGCAACTGTTCAAGATTTTAAGAAAATATTAATAGACAATACCAAAATTGTGTGTATGTTATTTCTTTTTGGAGGGAGGGAGAAGGATTATTGTGCATTTTAATGCAGAAAAAAAATTCATAACTGTTGATAAATTGTCTGTAAATTTTATTGTATTTTTTCTCAGTTGAAAAATATATCTCTGCATACTCCAGAAATAGCTACATTTCACTGGAATAAAAATAACGATTTTGTTCTTCAAGATAATTCCACTAATATATTTATAGTCGCATTTATGACTTACCACGCCAGCTTGAAGCTATATTGTGAAACTGGATGAGTCCTTATTGTACTTTGATATGAACTCGATAATATACAAAAGTGATTAAAGAAAAGATCCACTACTCGAAAATTTCTAAGAGAATTTATAAACGAACTGAATGGTAGAATTCAAATTTCTTTTTTGTATCAAGTTAAGGAGAAATTTTTTCTATTTTAAAGAAGTATTAAAACTTTATATATACACCCAACTTTTTTTCTTTACATGGTAGATACGTTCCTTAGAAAACCGTGCAAAAAAAAATTCGTATAAAAATACATGCGACATATGGTAAATTTTGGGATATGTTCCACAACTTTAAAAAATCATGTAAGATGAAAAAATTCTAAATATTTTCCCAAAAAAAACGTGCAAAGGAGGTATTATTACACATTTATAAAACAAAAACAATTCATTTTTATTGCAAAAAAAAAAATGAAATTAGTGCAAAGTGAAAATTCAATCTATAGGTACATACGTCTTAAAAATTCATATTGAAATTAGGTATAAGACTACTAACAACTATTCATCGCAACTTGATAACAAGCATGCACGTTTATTACGAACTGGATCAAAAATGCTATCATCAGAAGGTGTGTCAGACCGGTATTAAGTCAAATGGAGAATTTCTTTCGTTATTAATAACCCCTGGGTTTTTTTTTTTTTTTTTTTTTTTTTTTGGGTTTTTTAAAAATTTTTTTTTTTGGGGGTTTTTTTTTTTTTTTTTTTTTTTTTTTTTTTTGTTTCACTCAAGTTGCTTATATAATTATTGATACCCTACTAAATAAAACTTAAGATTACGTTGAAATTTTAATGCACGCTCCCTCTCAGAATCATAAGAAAATGTTGTTCCATACTTGTAGCAAATTTCAAGCCTTCGCGAATCAAAAAGCCATTAATAACTGGACTTCACCTTCGACTTCACCATTATCGACTTGAATCATCGGATTAAAAAAATGCATTGAAATTTCTAAAAAAAAAATATCATACATGACAAAAATTGTGATTTTATAGATGTATTTCAAGTTAATAACATGTTCAAACAATTAATTGTTTAAGTTAAGCGAATGAATACAGTCGAAACAGGGACGTGATGGGTTTCCAGTTTGGCTGGAAACCGAAATGCTGTGTTCATGTTGCAAGTACAGCGAAGTAAAGAAAAGAATAATTATAAAATTCGGGTATTACCTGTAACTTCCGAATACAAAGTAAACAAGTCATGAAGTAGACTAAGTCTACTTCACATGTATGATCATTAACCGACCGTCTTCTGATTACGTTGTCGAAATTAGAATTGTAAAAAATTCGTGTAAAAAAGAAAATAGGTGAACCTTATTATTTCAAAATCGTGTAAAAAAGAGTTGCGTATGTTTGTGAGTGAGTGAGAGAGAGAGAGAGAGAATTGAAGAACTAATTATATAAATTGATGGAAGCTCTCTGCCATTTGTAAAATAAAGCATTTTCAAATAAAGTTTGTTCGTAGTATGGACACAGCATGCTCCAAAACATTAATTAACCCCGAGAAAATAACGGACAAGAAGAAGAAAAAAATGTTGAAAATAAAACCAGAATTTAAACATATATATATAAAAATACGATTTAAGAGTCAGCCATGACGGTTTTACCACTTTACCTCATGCTTATTAACTTTTTGCACTCTAGTCTAGTGATTGATATAGTACACCAACAACTCCAGTTACAAGTAAACATATATAATATTAAGAAACACCCGTGTTGTGATCAGGTATGATAGAATAATCCCACTGTAGCTCATGTATGTCGTAAGTGGCGTCTCAAATGGGTACCCAGCGTTTGGGGGTATAGCCGGGCACTGTGCCCCTGGGGATTATATCAAGGGACCTCAGGGATTTGCCTTCTTCAGGTTAGTACGGGTATCATGACACCGAAGCACCCCAGTGACCTTTTTCTTTCCCATGGGGTTTACTGTCTTTGATAAACATGGGTGACGCACCCCCGGGTTAACCTAATGATCCTTCTCTATTTTGGACCCTCTTTCTGTGAACCAATTTTTGTCTTTTTTCAATTTTTCTCACTCGCCCAGACCACAGTTACATCTTGTTTGGTTTAGCATAGCCACATCTGGCTCTTGCGTCAATAACCTTCACTTTCACACACGTAATATTAAAAAAGCGATTGCTTCAAAAAAAAATTTTTTTTCCTCGGTTACATTACATAAAACAAGCTCAAATTTATAGATCTTCCACAAAAAGAAAATTTCATGTTTAGTTATTTGTTAGTCAGTGTTAGTGTAATTTTGGAAACAATCTCTCATATGCAGCCGAGGTTTCTTGCGGCAACTATCACAAAATTCAGTAGATTCAAGTCTTTTTCCTGATTCCGACGATGAAGTTGCAACGATAAACACACGCATCAGTTTATGCAAAAGCGCTCAAGTAAGCAAAACAAAAATAGCAGCGGCAATGGTTTCAACATTTATACAAGGGCCGTTTTTTTTTGTTCAACCTCCAATGGACCATAAAAAAATACAAGAGTACAGAACAAGAGGAATTTGTTACCAAAAGTTATGTACAAAATGGTTACTTTTCAGCGTAATCACAGTGAAGTCAACGGCATTTGTCATATCGGTGGACGAACTTTCCGTTACCTTCTTCGAGGTACATAGCAGCCTGTGATATGAGATGAGCTTACACCTTTTTTCGATGCTACTCATTAATCTCGAAGCTTTGGCTTTCTATCCAATTCTTGCCCTCAGGGACTTACCTACATTAGGTAGGTACGGGAATCAGGATTCTTTGGTACACCAAGGATTTTTTTTTTCTTTTCCATTGGGTTTGCCATCTGAGGTAAACATGGTTGACACGCCACGAAGATTTCCTAGTAACCCTTCCTTTTTTTTTCGACCTTCCATCTTGTCAAATTTTTACTTTTTTTTTCCGTTTTTCAAATTTCTAGATCACAGTTACAACTTGTTTGGTGCAGTATAGCCGAATTCGACTCTAAAACCATGAAATTTCGCCAACATATTTCACATCATCCTAGCCAAATCTCTAACTCAAGGAAGAGATGAAAAACACTCGGTGCTAAGTCTGGGCTATAAGCCGGTTGATCAAACAAACCTATTTAAACTGCTCCAGATGCTGTTGGGTTACAGCAGCTCTATGAAGGTAGGCATTGTTATGAATGAGAACAGTAAAAGTCAGCATTTCTCTTCTTTTGTTTTGAATGGCTCTTTTCAGGCGTCGTAAAGTGTGACAATAAACAGCTACATTGATCGTCGTCCTTGATTCCATAAATTTAACAAGCAAGACCCCTTTTTGGTCCCCAAACCCTGAAGCCATAATATTTTTTGCTGTTGAAAATATGTTTGAACAGACTTGTATTCTTGTCCTCCATCATCGTGAACTTAGGTTTGCCCGTCTTTAAATTATATACACTATTCATACACAACACCATAAGTGATGAAGTTTTCACTGAAAATTCGGCTCATTTTTCGGTGAATTTCAGCCGCATTATTCCCTTATTACAATGTTCGTTGCGAGATCAGCGTTTAATTCTGTAAATAATTTCTCCCTCCTGTCAATTTCTCTTTGGAGGAAGAAATTGACTATGACTGATTCCAGAATTGTTTTTGCATACTCTGATATCGTATTAGGGTAGCATTTAAAATTTTAAGGTCTTTAATGTTGTCTATTTTGCCTTCTGATTCTTTATTTTCAACTCTTTTATTATTTTTCATTGATGATGACGAGTTTTTACAAATTTTTGAAGAATTTGTAAACATTGACTAGCTTTTTCACTTTCTGATATAACTTTATTTCAAAAAATTTCTTTCATTTGTTGAACTAAATTCGGTAATTTGTCAATTAAATATATGCAACCTTCGGATGATAAAGCATTTTTTTTAAAAAAAAATTATCCTTTTTTTAAAAAAATTTTCAGAGTTTCATAAATAAGGGAAATTATCAAAGAAATTGCCGCTGGGTAATAGTGGAGATAAAAATATGTCGCCTCTCTGAATTAAAAGCTGTATTTTGTTATATATGGCCCATATGATAAAGTAAACTTCTTTTAGAAGGAACTAAATGATTCTTCTGATTTTTAGTCAAAAGTATATTTGCTTTCAGAACATTCACATAAAGATTTAATTATACTATTTGAACATTTTTTCAGGACACCCTTTGCTTTAGCAATAAATTTAAGTGTTCCCAATGCTTATGTGCAAGCTGGTATATTTAAAAAAAATGATATACACCCTGTCACGTACTGCAGAATGTATACACAATTCTAAGAATTTTCCATATTTATATATATATATATATATAGTAACGTATTACAAACAAATACATTCAGGCTAGAGAGATCTATTACATTTTTTTAACCGCTAAACATGCGCCATGATACATACACTACATTCCCGCTTCATTCCTCCTACGTTCTCGTTCCGACTCTCTCCTTCGTAGATGCGTGCGCATCTCAGCCTTTGAGTCTCATTGGATCACTTCGTCCATGACGAAATCAACTGGTTTGTATGTGATGTTCGCTACAAACTCCTCCTTCCTCTGGAGAGAACTTTTTCTGATAAAGGAAAAGGTTTGTTCGTTGAAGTTCACTAAAATATTTAGATATTAGTAGAAGATGACATCATACGATTCAGGTGACACAGTACGGATTAGATAACACATAGTATGATTTGGATAACAGAGTACGATTTCCTCCTGGCCAAAATTATTTACCATATTACACTAACACTTAAAAAATTCAAAGAAATAATAATCACATGCTATCTTATTAATTTTTTATGTGCTATGTTTACATTTAATTAATAACATCTTGCACAATAATTCAAATATTACTGCTTCAGTCAATATTCATATTAACATCACTTCCACGAGAATTATTTTAAATATGAAATAAACATTTTCTTAGCTATAGTTTTCAAGAGAAAAATTAAAAATTCATTCATATATATGTTTTCACCAAGTTAAATTTGTAAGGTAGTTCAAACCATTCATGTTATTCTCTGAAGTGATACTCTCATAAATCTATTACAATTTTTTTACTATATTAACTGCAAATATCACAAACATTTTGACTTATAGGCACAGTGATTAGTAAAATCAATTTACCTTTCTTATTGGATGTTTCCTTCTGTTGCCATGAAACATTTTGCATGGCATACTAATGCATTATCTGCATCGTAATATTAAAATGAAATACCAGTGTTTAAATCTTTATCACAATTAAAAATGTAAATATTTTTCCCAGCGTGAGTAAAATATAGAGAATTAAGTACATTTTTCTCCAAAACAAAAACAAAACTTCAAACAGTGAAACTAGTATTACTAGTTAGAAACATTTAAATGAAAAAAATGAATAAAATTAAGCGCTTAATTATAAACCCTTCAATGTACTCTTTTTAGAATATTACTATTTCAAATATTGAAAAGGTTTTATTTGGTCAAAGTGGTCTTTCTAATACTATTACAAAAGTATATCTCCAAATAAAGACTTATTAAAATTTCATAAAAGCTTTTGATATGTAAAGTCCACACGAACTATCAATGACTCAATAATTTTTTTATTGTTGTCTGAATAACGCCTTTACTATTCAGTTCTGCTAGAAGGGTTCATTTCCATTTATGTCTTTTTCAACTTTCTGGAGTTCTTGCTAGGTGCTCCACATTTTTCTGCTGAAGACGTAACCACTTTATTACTATTTGAAATCTTTAACAGTTCACTCATTTTTAATTTCATGCTGCATCTTAATCGAAAAGAGCCTAGGACATATTTTCCTCTTAAGTGAATAATAATACCCGAAGCAATAGCAATATAAATGTACCGCTTTATATATGCCGCAAATTTTTTTTCGTTCACATTAAAATTACTGGAGATATATTTCTTAATGACACGATAGGACGAACCATTACGATTGTTTAACATGGCAATAACTTTTCTCTGTATCAGAATTTTTTTTAATAAGATATAAAATGTTGTGCTCTTCCCCTCTATCAGTACTCTGGACCAGAACAGTTCCAATGCCATCTCTTTCTCTTCATTGTGAAAGAGGAACTTCTTGGGCTGGAATCCAATCACTCCCCCTGGGTCAAAGGGGATTGGGTTTCGCCTTCCTTTCTGGTTATAAAATTTTCCTGTCTTTGTCAAGGGGTACTCTCTCACCGTGAGTTCAATTACGCTTTTCTTTCTGTCCACCTTACTGCCTTTCCTTCCTTCGGGTGGAAACCCTCGTCTGGTTGTGGTACTTATATTTTCTTTCTTTTGGAAACGTATCTGTTGCCTTTTACGACGTTTCTTCCTTTGGGATAGAATCGTTCCCTTTGCTGTAAAATTTAAGTTTTCTTCCTTTCTGAATGGAAATCTATTCACTTGTTCTGTCCACCAAATTATCTGTCCCCAAACTTCATATTTTTCAAACTGTTTTGGATTTAGCAGGAGTTAATTTTGAAGAACACTCCCTCTGCTTTCTTCTTTCCTTCAACTAAAACACATGTTTCCTTCCCCAGTTTCTCTAGTTGATTCGGTAAGTTAGGAATATCTTCTCGTGACTTAATTTGCACTTCCAATACTAATTCTTCACTTTCTCCAATGGAAGTATTTTCTCCTGTAACATCCTTTTCTTTCCTCAATACTCTTTCTTGTTGAATCTCCAACAGTTTTGACTTTTGCTCTTCCTCTTGTTTTTCAATCTGCCTTTCGTCTTTTTCTTTCATTTAGGATACATGTTTCATTCGCGATTTTTCTTTTTGATTTAACAGATTAGAGTTTTATTTTTCTTGCCTATTTTTACCTTCTGAATCAGGGGACCTAATTCTTCACTTTTGTGCTGTACCTCTATGAACTCATTGGCATTAATTTTAATTAAATTTATTGTATTCTTGTCTTCTTTAAATGAAGGTAAAAGATTTTCCATATCTTCAGATATATTTTCTACAATTTCAATCTTACCAACTTCCTTAGCAATACATTCAGGAAGTTTTAGTAATTCAAAAGGGTTTAAATTATGTCCTTCAATTGTATTATAGTTCTCAACGCGACACGCGAAGTGCCAGGTTTCCTTCTTTCCTGTATTACTGTGTTTAACATTTCTCGTACAAATTCTTCTTCGTAATTGGTGCTATTTATAATAAGATTCTTAAGGTGTATAATTTTTAAATCGTCAGTTACTCTTTCTGAGTTCTGCTATATATCTTAACTCTGCTATTCGACCTTTTCCTAAATAAGCCATGTTTAGGTAAGATGGTTCTGCACTAAAATATTTTAAGAAAACCCCACAAATAAAATCAATTCAATTTAACTCACATTTTTTCTTAAGAAAATAATGCTTAAGTATTAGAATGCAAAATTGGTAATCATTAAATATAATTTCTCGTTATTATTTGTGCATACTTAGTTATTAATAACACAACACCAATACTTCAATGATAAAATAATAAACCGTGTTTACTTAAAACTAACAAACACCAATGATGAAATAATACCTCTCATATAACACACCATTTATAGAAATAAAAATACTTGATTAATTGATGGGAAATATTTCCGCTATAAAAAAAGCAAGTTTCCGCAAGAGAACAAAAATTGCAGTTACATGAATAAGATTCGAAAACAAAATATTCTACTGCTCAAACCAAACAGTTCAAGGTCAAACAAAATAAAATTATCTCTTGTTAAATGCGATGTATCGGTTCTACCTATAAATCTTTCCACAATAGCTGATGGTTCTTAGCACACACAGGCGGTGTAACATAAAAAAAAATACACAGTATTGTATAATTATGTAACCAAATTACAAAAAATATACTCAAACGAAACTCACACTATCACAGGATGTGATTTAAATTATCAGAATTCGTTAAATTCTAAAGCATAGAATATGCCCATTTCAAAAATAATCACACAGTACTAAGTTAATTAACAGATTCACACAAGTTTTAAAAAAAACATTTTAAGTGGAAAATTAACATTACATACTAGTTGAACAAAATCGAATTTAACTCTTGAACAAACTACTTTTAACGCAAAGGATATGCACTTAAAATTAACACAAAAAAAAAAAATCACCAAAATATAATATTTTTAAAATATAAATATTCACATGTGGTGTAATTAATTGACCAGACAGAGAAGGAAATCATACCTGAATTATCCTTGGAGGACTTGTCAGCACAATCAAAATATCAACAGAACTTCACAGCAAGGGCTTCTTAAAACTTATGTACTCCTTTAAAACCAGACGGCACGTATTATTATTTCTTGTATGGCTGGATAACACTTTTAATTTTCAACAGTGCCAGGATGGCAATTTTTTCTTTCAATAGTACCAGGACAGCAAGGAACACGAATCTGGTTAATCTACAATTTTTTTTTTCTTTTCCAGGTTGGCGATCCTCAGTCTAAAATCAAGACGATTTTTTTAGTACATAATGCATGTACTATTCCATCAATTCATATGCACGGATAACATATAGTTCTTTCAAGATGGCGCATTTCAACCAAGCGTCGGCTTAACTTTTTAAGCGGTTTTAAACTACAATCTTAATGCATCGATCATCTTTAGCAACTCTTAATTACTAACAGAGCAATTATTTTTTTTTATCTCGTCGGTGCTTCCACTTATGACTGTAACGTATTACAAACAAATACAGTCAGGGTAGAGATATCTATTAAATTTTTTTTAACCGCTAAACATGCGCCTTGATACATACACTACATTCCCGCTTCGGTAACGGTAACGGCTAAAATTACGAGGTTCCTGTTTTAAAATTAAAAACATACCCTCTCATCAGAATTACTATTAAAAAGTTAAAGTGCATCATTTAATAAAATTTTAGTTTAATTGTAATCAACAATAATAATTGTGATTAAGGCAACAAGTGCCTGGGCGTTCGGCAGAGTGAGGAACTGCCGAAACAAAGTTGGAAAGTAAAGTTACGAAAGCGCATTGCCATTGGACGCTGTAGTCAGTAAGCTAAGAAGCATATATAGCAATGGGCGGAGAGAGCGTTAGGGGGTGGGACTTCAGTTCGAAGGCGAAAACGACTTCGAGAAAGCTGTCGTCCGCTGGTTTTTGAGAGGTTGTAACTAGATAAAAATAATGTTAAAACTAAAATGAAAAAATAGAAATGCCGTACCGAAACCAATTTAAAGAAAAATGCAATTTAAAATTTTGAGGGAAAATTTAAACGCGAGGAGATTGAGTTCGAAAAAAGAGAGTTAACATGAATTGAGCTATGCGCCACTAGCGACGCCTGGTGGTTAAAATTGGTTCTAACTTAGGAAAATGGAAAATTAAGTGCAAACAAACTTTTAAGAGCTTAAATCACTAAGATTTCGAAATTTTAAAATTTTTGAAAGTGATCGACAGTGTTACGCGAGGTCCATTTTGACCAAGGGACATTGCCACTTATCGATGTGAAGTCCTGAATTTTAAGAATTGAGCAGGATATCACTAATGAATTGCTTCAATGCGCTCGCAGTCTTTTTAAGACTGGGAAATGAATATAAGAGTGTCCGAGCGCGGCTCTTGGTCTTTTTTGCGATGATGCGAATGACGCATCATACGCGGGGAGTTGTTGAAGCAGTGCATTAGGTATTTGAGGGATCCTATTAAAGAAATTAAATGATTGTTTTTTAATGAACTCTAGAATTGGTTCAATATTTAGATTTTTATGCAGGACTTCGTTCCGGACAAACCAGGGAGCATTAATCATTTCCCTAAGGTGGATATTTTGAAAGTCGTGCAGTCGTTTCAGATGGGTGGTTGCCGCAGACGCCCAAATAGGCGACGCATACAACATGATCGGTCTTAAGATCGACTTGTAGAGCAAAATTTTGTGCCTGATCGCCAGCTTGCTCTTACGAGAAATCAAGCGAGTGAGCAATCTGCTCATTCCGATAACATTTTGATGTGCTTTTCGGATGTGGTGGGCAAAAGTTAATTTAGCGTCTAGAACTAACCCTAGGTACTTATATTCAGTAACCCAGGGGACGGGTTGATCAAATATGGTGACTGCTGGCAAATTGCCAATACACCGTTGTTTCGTAAAGAGGAGGACAAGCGCTTTTGGATGCATTAACTTTAATTTTCCAGTCAATGAGCCAGAGCTGTAAACGAGAAATGTATCTCTGCAATCTTGCAATAATTTTCCGATTGCAGATGTCTTGGGACATAATAGCAGTGTCATCAGCATACATTGCTAAATGAATGTTGGAAGCCTTTGGGATGTCATTTACGTACAAAGAAAAAATTCTTGGACTTAAAATCGATCCCTGGGGGACTCCACTAAGGATTGGACGGGGGGAGGAGACTGCATTTTCGACTCGAACCCGAAAACTACGAGAGTCCAGGAACGAGTGAATAATTTTGATAAGTTGGTCCGAAATTCCAAGTCGCATCATCTTGGAAATAAGCCCATCGTGCCAAATTTTATCAAAAGCTTTGGCAATATCGATAAAAAGCATACCCGTGGCCTTGTTATCGGAAAAGCCTTGCTGGACCGTCTCAGTAACTCTAAGTAACTGCGTTACTGTAGAGCACTTGGGAACAAAACCATGCTGATCCGGAATAATAATATTCCTGGAATTGCAGAACTGATCCAGGCAATTCAAAATAACACATTCATATGCTTTGCTCAGCGAACTGAGTAACGATATGGGGCGATAACTTTGAGGTTTCGTATCATCAGAATCAGACTTGAGAATGCGGACCACCACGGCGTTCTTCCAAGCCTTAGGAAAGTAGCAGTTCTCCATTAAAAAGTTAAAGAGCAGTGTAAACAGGAAAATAAATTTAAGAGGGAGGTGTTTAAGGATGCGGTTTGAAATTAAATCCAATCCCGGAGCCTTCTTAATTTTTGTTTTATGTATAAAGTCTAAAATTTCGCTAGCCTGGACTGGTTCCAGGTCTAGGCATGTGGGGGAGGTCAAAAACCTTTGGACTTTACGTTTAGTGTGAGCTGATAATCTGGGATTCTCGTCTTCATTTGGTTCGAATTGTTTTTGAAAGCTATCAGCTATAACTTCCGCCTTTTCAATAGGAGCTACAGCAACACTGCCGAGGGCGCCCTTCTGGGGCGGAATGGTGTGAAAAGGTTTTTTGAGTCGAGAGGTTTCTCTCCAAAGGGTGTTTGAATTAGGCGAGAGGCCTTCAATGTGTTTTTCCCATCTTTCTTGGGAAAAGTGTTGAATGTCTCGTTTGATCTCATTGCTGAGTGCACGGAGTTCAGATTTCAGAGCCGGATTCCTACATCTTTGCCAGACTCTCCGTACATAATTTTTGCGACGAATTTTAGTTCTGATCTCAATAGGGAGTCTCAGAGGAGGAGGTTTAAATTTTGGTTTTGAGGCCGTCACAAGTGCCTCAGAAATAATTTCTCCAATTTTATCGATAGATTTTTCGATATCTTCATTGCTGGAGGTTTCTGGGATAGGGAGAGGTTTTGAATTTAAAATAAATTTAAAATTCTCTCAATTGGTAGAGAGTTGCTCTGGTAATTTTAAAAATGCAGAGTTAGTATTAAGAGTCAAAATGACCGGTAAATGATCTGAACTCAGATCATGAATGACTCTTATATCATAATTAAAAGGAATATTTTTTAAGATTGCAAGATCAATAATAGAATCCCTAGCCCTCGGTCGGGACCTAGGGTTAATGTGCGTAGGGGTGAACGGTGCAACAACCCTAGCACCAGGTGTTCTGCTTATAATATTTTTGAGTTTGTGGCCAAAAGTATTTGATCTTGAATCATGCCAGTCTTTATGACAGGCATTCATATCTCCAGCAATGATTACATTTTGTCCAGAATTAAGAAGTTTAATGAAGTCCTCCTCTGGAAAATGGCATCGATTGAGAGGGGTATTGCGAATATAAGCAGAAATTATTCGCAGTGGTGGGTAGTTATTAATTTTAATTTCGATCGCAGTTGCATCAATATACTGTAACCTCGGTAAGAGGACTCTGCAATGTTCATAATTACTTTTACAGTATAAAGCGGTACCTCCGTCGATACGAAGAGTTAAAGTTATTCTATCGTCTTTGAAAAGACGATAGTTGGCGATCTGGGGTTCGTGCCCCGGTTGGACCTTTGTTTCCTGAACCAAAAACAGATCAAAATTATGCTCTGTGACGAAGTCTCTGACTTCTTCAATCTTGGAACGCAGACCATTTGCGTTCCAGAACCCGAGAGAAATGTCGTGCACGTCACTATTGAATTTTAATGTTGGGGTGGGGCGCGGTAAGCGCGCCCGTGCTTAACAGCGACATAGGCCTCGAAAATAATACAGGCCTTGTCGTCAGCCGCTGTGACTTGGCGGAGGGCAGGGAGACACTCCCGGAATGCCCGAGCGAAAAGTTGCTCGTTGACATTTGCGTCACTGGCGATAGCCATAACTGCTCGGAAAATTTCCCCAAAGTTTCCCGAGCTGGGAGTAGCCGCAGAATTTTGAACAGGGGCGGAATGAACCGTGGTCTGTCCAGTTAGAATTTGGGAGTAAGAAACCTGCGGGGTGGCCTGTCGATAACTCTCGAGAGGACGCTGGTTCTTGGGAGAGTTAAAAAATTTTGTCCTAGGGGCCGAATTTTTGCTTTTTAAATTTTTGTTTGAATTTTTATTTGTTAACCTTTTGAGGACGGCTGGCCGATCTACAGGCCAAAAGGAATATACCCTTAAAAGCCGGCGCTGACCGATGTAGCGGCCAAGCCGTGCTTTCCTCTGTAAACAGCTTTCGAATCAGCATGAGGCCTATTATAGCCCCGGAACATCATCTGCTTGACCGGTTTCTTTTGTATTCAGAAGGGAGGGGGGTAGAGTTTCCTCTTTCACCCTTACCTAAAAATCCCTCTTTTTTCCTTCATACTCAAATTCTCACTAGCGGTGAGTGCATAGTTATTTTTGTAAGTGATTTTGTCATCTCGATTACTTAATCATTTCATTTTAAATTAATTTAATTTTTTTTAAAAAAAATGCCTAAACGTAAAAGAGAACTTACCACAGAAGAGATTCAGAATATTTTAGCTGATTTAAAGACGAAATTTTTGATGATTCTGATTGTGAGTTAGAAAATGAGGAAGATGATTTAGATCAATCTTTAAATTTGAGTCCAGAGGTTGAAGATGAGGTTGTCTCCGAAGAACAAAATAAAATAATCTGGAACGACCCACAAATAACCCATAAAGCGACAATTTAACCTTTTACTGGAAATAATGTGATAAAAGGAGCCGCTGTAATGAAATTATTGGATTAATATGCTGAACTTAAACAATATTTAAATATTTGGAAATAAATTTTTAATTTCTAGTTCCACTTTATTATAAAAGAGTTCTACTTTACTTTATTATTCAAATAATAATATATATAAATATTACTAAGAAATATATGTTACATAAAAATTTTATTTCCAAAGTTTATTCAAAAAAGTGTTATAACTTTAAGTGATGATTTTTTTTTATGATTTTTATTTTATTTTTTTCATACTAAAGAATATAATTACATATTTTCATAATGAATGTTTTTTTACTAAAACACGTATTGCTATGCATTTTGCAGATTTAAAAATACTTCAGTTCTACATTTTTATTAACTTTTAAACCTGTAAAATTACTTAAAATATATTTGTGGAGAATTTGAAGTAATTCTTGCATTCTGCTTTTGATGAAAATTTGTGCATAATTACACAATGTATTGCTGTACAGAAGCGTATTTGTATTGTTATCTTAAGTTATGCTTATTGAAAAACAGTTTTTAAGAATTTTATATCGAAACATCAAAAAAAAAAAAAAAAAAAAAAAAAAAAACCTTTTATAAAATCGTGTATAAACAACAAAAAAAGAAAAAATATTTGCAACAAAAAAAAATTACAGAAATATTTGTTATAGATTTTTAAAACTGTACATTGTAGTCTTTCGAATTTATAAAAGCAAGAAACTAATTCCGACATTTTTTATTATGACAATTGATGTATAAAAGTTGAGTCTTCGAAACAAAAACTATTAATTCCGATATTTTTTCTTTCAAATTTGTAGGAGACGAATATTACGAATTCTTTAGCATAAGAAAAATTCCCCGATTTATATAAAAACCTTAGAAGCAAGAATAAAATTTTTGCTCTTGTTATATATTATACTTTAAAAGTTCTACAGTGTTGGATTTCCTGATTTTTTGAAACTTAAAAGAATTTTTTTTAAAAAAAAAAAATATAATAAGTTTCTTTTATAATAATAATTACGATAAAATTTGCAAAATACTCTAAAATATATTTGAAAAATAAATGTAATCAGAATCTAACAGATAATTACATTAAAATAAAAAAAATGTGTTCGTTTTCTTTTTTTTTTCTCGCCTATTTATTCATGAGTCACACTTTTTATGTACGATAGTACAAAGAAAGGAATGTTCGGGTGCGTTCTAAGGCATCCGAACGTTTGAAACTCTGAATAGAGAATCAAATGGCTCTTGTAAATGAGCATGAAAAACAAGTTGTAAAAGCTTTCATATCGACAAAGAATGCTTCTCCCTCTGATTATTGTTGATTCTTTCAGGTTTTGGTCATTATTGATTATCATATGCCTTTTTGGTGTAATAAAACCTAGAAATGCACATCTGCCTTCTTGTAAATCTTCAAGGTTGCTTTCATGTAGCCGGAAAACTATTCTTCCGTGGTTCTTCCTCTTATTGCCGTAATAAAGCTTTAGAAAGTGATTGCCTTTTCTGTTACATTGTCGG
>BMAW01038151.1:0-40103 GCA_019974015.1 Nephila pilipes | reverse complement strand
ATAAAAAGAAATTTTATCATTGGGACGATGGGAGCTGTTCTCACTTACGTAGTTTTGTTTTATAATTTAAACATATAGTAATTTAGAATTTTGTTACTATGAATTAAAACAAACCAAGATGCAAAGTGTTTTTGTGGGCTTCATTTATCCACATCTGATCCTGTTTCAGACAGTCTTGTTTGTATACACTCTTATTTTACTTACACTTCTTATAGTATAGTAGAGATTCTGTAAGTAGTAGTTGAAGATTTATAGAAGAAAGTATAGAAGTGTAATAAAATTCAGCTTCTGCAAGTTTTTGACTCTGAATAATTCGCGATTTTCTCATCTCTTATTTTGGAGAATTTTTATAATTTGAAATACATGAAATTCAATTCTTATCCACGATCAAAAGAAACGTGATTGTACAAATTAGATGAATTTTACAAGTGTAATGAATTGAATTAAAAATGATGACATATAAGTGAAATAGAATTGAAAGGAATATCGAACAGTCGATAATGAGGTTCCGATATGAATTCATAAGTTAGAAATTCGAGTGAATTGTTGCAACTAATTATTTGTGCTTGAAAGTAGTTAGAAAAGTCTCCTTGTTGGAGTAAGTGGTAAAAGGAATCGAACCCTCTGTGTTCGAAAAGTGCCTCACTCGAAGCCAGTGAGTTGGTAAGATAAATCTTAATTGCTGAATCTAAGATAAAATTTAGACTCGTTAAGAGTTTTTGACGAAACGCGATCTAGCATCAACTGTGAAGAAACTTACTATATTATGCTTTATTCACACATTTTTGCATCAGGAATTGTAATCTTATTGACTATTTAATCAAGCTTTACAATTTATGTATATTTAAATAACGAAGAAAACTCGTTACAAATCGTAATACGTACAATCATTAATTTTAGATGTTATAAATGAGTTATACAATAGAAATGGGGAATATAAGTTGTAGTAGAACTTTTAATCACAGAAGTTTTAGAGCTTTGATATAATAGAACCTCTGCAAGTTGCAACAATATCCTTAAACATCAATATCGAGAGGTACAAGATAATAGAGACCCTATACGTTTCCCTAGAATCTTTAATTATCGAAGTGTAGAACAGTAGGCCGCTGTAATTTGCAATTGAATCTTTAATAGAAAATTTCTAACAGTGTGAAATAAAGTTATTGTTGCAGAACCTTTATTTGCAGTTATTATTGAGATGTTACCAATAAAGTCTATGTTAAGGGTTGAAAAATATTTAATTATAGAAGTCCTGGAGATGCTACACAAGACAATCTCTGTAAAATGACAAACCAAGGGACCAAAATAAACTGGTTAGGGTACTGAAATAATTAAAGTTAGAAATTGGACATATAATACTGAATAGTACATGCATTTTATTTTCTTGTATAAATTGCATATATATATGTATATATATATATATCTAAAGATATTATTTAAAATTAAGATTATTTAAAACTAAATATTTAAGTAAAAAATAAATATAAATTACAAAAAGTAGCTAGGAAAACACAGAAGAAACACAGAAAGATATCAAGAAAGTATTGAAAAATGAAAACTCTTTAAAAAAAAAAGAAAATGGAAATAAGGCAATTTAATACCACCATATAATACTATCGAATTAAAACACACACAAATGTTCCCACAAACAACATCTTTCACCTACTTTACTATTTTCTCAGGACCCATCGCATTTTTTTTTGAAAAACAAAAATCAATGTTTGACTATTTCTTACTTGTATGATAAAGTTAAGAGGAAAAATGTTTCATATAGGCTGGCTATACAACTTAAAAATCTAACAAACCCTCTTTACTACTATTTATATTAACTGTATATTCACGTGCATGTAATTTTATTTTAAATTCACTTTTTAACGTAGATAATTTCTAGCTATTCAATTTGAGTATTTTGTTTTAACTATGCATGATTTAAATAAATGTGGAATACTCTATAGTTTAAATAAGTCTTTTCAATTGGATACAAATATTAACTCATAATTAAAGTATTTTTTTTTCTATTCCATAAATGTTGATCCAAGAAAATCTTAGACAAAAGAAAAATATAAGAACTAAGCTTACAGATAGACAAATACGCTTAAGATATAAATTCCACGCCTTCTATCTTTCGGTGAGTAGTGAGTTCAACCGTTCGTTACTTACATATGATAAATGAATAAAGGAAAACTGTGTGTCATCTGTGTCAACTTCAAGTGGTCAATATAAACACTTACACAGATGGTCAAATTTAAGAAGTAGATTTTAAGATAAATCATATATATAATGCGTAAGTGAGAATTGCAAAAAACTAAATCTGATGAAAGAAATTGTCAACTTTGAAGGTTCTAATGTTTGCATTTAAAATATTCTAGTAGCAGATACCATCCTTTAAATAAATTTATAATATTAAAAAAAAGTTTTCATTTTATTTTATATTACTTGAATATGAAAATAATAATTTGGGATTCAGAATAATTTGTGAAGAGATTTAAGAAAACCTCTTAATTCAGACTGCCAAGGTACGATATTTTTGACTATATATTGTTACTATATACGATATATTACTATATACGATATATTGTTACTTAATGTTATTTGATTTTAATATTTTTTACGAGTTACTTTTTTTTTCCAGTTAATAAAAACCACTCTTTAAAAGAGATTAAGAACATTTTTTTGTTTTTGTTTTAAAATACGAATATTCAATTAAAATGAAGATATACATTAAATTAAATATATTCATATAATTTTAATTTCATTCAAATATAAATTGATTTAGAGAATTTCAGTAAAAAGGAAAACAATTTATTTCTGAAAAATAATTAATTCGAACCGCAATTTAAAATATTCATATAAGAATTTAAGACATCGTCAATTATAAAAAATATATGTTGATTAGTACATTAAAAATAAATTTTTAGTAAAAATCAACATAAAAGTCTTAGGAGATGCATTAATAATTCCTTTTTTAAAATTATGTATTTTTTATTTACGTATTATTAAGAATACTTACCAAAACCTTATAAATATAATTATTGCTTAACGAACGAATGCATTAATACATAAAAATGAAAATAAATTTTTTCACGATAGAATACACAGCATGCAATAATTATTTGTTATTTTTAATCCCTCTTAGAAGAAATGGAAATTAATTGCAATCTATTTTCTAAAAGAATCATTATTAGAAAAAAGTTTCAGTTTTCATTATTAAGGAAATGAGGTTTTATCTGGTATTCACTAGTTTTTTTTATGTTTTTATTATTCCTTTTTCATATATTTATTGTATTAATAAAAAATAAGCTTGGAAACCATGATTGGTTAAGACTTCTGTGCATGAAGTATAAATAGAATATTCCTCAATTAGATAAATAAGATATTTAATAAAGTTACAAGATTTCCCATTTTTTCACATGTAACATTATAAATAGAAAGAAGGTCTCAGATAAATCCATGTGTGATTGCGAATTTCACAAATCGATTTAATATATTTTACATAAAATTACGTATGAAATGAAAACTGAATACATTAACATTCGTTGCGAACGCAAAGGAGACTAAGATATATGAGAAAATATTTAATAAATTACTGTATGAATATGAAGTTCAACTGAATCATGATACAAACAATACACACATGACTGAGCCTTGCGATGAAACGAATGATAATCACAGCATATTCTGAAGAGAATAAAAGATATAAATATTTAATTCTATTATTATCTGTAATTTTAACTTATTTTTCTATTATAAAATCTTAACTAAAAATTAAAATGTAAGTATTTACAATAATTATTCTATTGAATAACATTTTCGAACTTTCTAACAAAAATTTAAGAATCCAGTTGAAATTTGATTTTGAAACTGATTGATTGAATGTAACGATAGTTTTTTGTTTGGTTGGTTGATTTATTGACTGAATGGTTGACAGGTGGGTTATTTGACTTATTAACTGACTGAAAGACTGATTGATTAGTTTTTATGGTTGGTAGGTATTTGACTAATTTTTTGACTGTTGACTGAAAAAATTGACTGTTTTTTTGCTTGTTTGGTTGATTTTTGATTGATTGTTTGGTCGGTTGACTGATTAGGGATTGGCCAGAAAAGGAATTTAGAAGACACTATTCCCAATGCGTACCTAATAATAGAACCAAAACAATAAATAATAATAGAATTTCCTGAAATGTTTTGAGGTAATTTAAATTCTTCTAAAATTTATTAAACTAGTTTAAACCCTTTTGAACTATACATAATTTATTCAAAAGTCTTGAAAATAAAGAGTTGATTTCAGCTTCCTTCAATTATGCTGAGTAAATTAAAGCTCATTTGAAATACAGAAAACTTTTCAGTTTTTTTGAAATTTTTAATGGGTTTATTCTTTGTGTACTTTTTATATTTAGCATCTTTTTAATTAAAACGCTTAAATAAACGATTATCAATTTCTCAACACTAATCGTGAAATAAATTGAATGATTTTAAATTATAAAAAGTGTTAAGTGCACTTAATGAAATTTTAAATAGCAAAATGTTATTTCTGAGTCAAGATATTTGGAAACTGAAGAAAAAAACAAATTTCATTTGAAAAATTGTAATTTATATCTATATAAGGAGGAATAAAATTTATTACTGTTTATTATCCGTGTAAAATACTTTTATTATGAACTTTTAATATGAAATATAAGTAAATGTTAATTACTTATCAGATTTCTAAAGCACATTTTTAAGAAAAAGGAAAGATATTTAGTTATATTTATTATGAAAATAGAAGTACACAATACTCAAAGTTACATTACATTTAAGCAAAATGAAACATTTTACAAAATACTAAGAGGTAAAATTAGTTTTCGTGATCAGTATACCAAAATAAGATCTATTTATTATTTATTACAATAGAAGCTCGATTTTGTCCAATAAATAACCATTTTAAATGGGCAATTACACATTTTTTTTCCAATATGAAAAATAGTGAGGTATGCATATATAATAGTAACTAAACAATCAGAATTACTCGTACAATACAGATGAATATAATATATATCAGCCATTTTATTTTAATTTATACTCATAAAGTATAGTTAAAAGCGATGATTTTTAAACAGAAAGAAAAGGTCTACAATAAAAAAATATTAATTTTAAACGAATAGTTAATATAATTTATACATGCTATAATATGTCACAAGAATAAAGGGTTGAATGTGATGTAAAGGAAGAAAGCTTTTTCACAATAGGAGAATTAAAGTATTAGAATGATTATTTAATGGATTCAAAAGAGGGGATTCCAAACAACTTATAATAGACCGAGTCTGCCACAATTTTGTCAATAAACAATAAGGAAAGAAAACAAATAAAAGAATTAGTATAATGAAATACTTTTCATAGAAAAGTTTACAAAATTTAATGATTTGTTCTAAAATATTGAACACAAGCATAATATAAGCGTAGACAGGAAATTGTAGAAAATGCTTAATCATGATATAACAATAATGGTACAATTAATAATAGTTAAAGTTTTAAAGAGGTAGCAAAAATGACAAGCATATGATAACTGGTCTTTAAAATCATAAAAGCATTCATTTTAGGCTCCTTCTGCGCCTAACATTTCAACGCAGAAAGCATAACTTCGTGAGTTTTATTTGATAAATTTCGTAATGTTTTTCTAAGCAAAAATGCATGTGAAGCTATTATAAAATTCGACAATTTTTGAAACGTTTAACATCGATGTTTGATAGAGTTATCATTCAATTCACATAATTTATATTAATATAATGTATGAATGTTTCGTAAATAATATATTTTAAGAAGTTTTAATTCGTTTTTAAGGTAACTGAGACTTTAAAATGCTTCAGATTTTTTATTACCTATTAAAATAGCTACTGTTTTAGTCAACGACTATATGGTTATTGAGTCACTTTTTATACATTTAAAGTTAAAAAAATTGCAGATACCTTTGGTGCCTGCTTTCACCAGTAATGAATTTAATTTTCAAAAATGTGTCATAATAAATTTCTTTTAAATTTTTCAACTGGAATTATATATAAAATAAGTATAAAGATTCATTCATTTTATTTTAAAATAATTACATTTAGTTTAAGTGATATTTAATTTAATAATTTATTGTTTGCTTTAATTTTAATAATTTTAAAGAACATATGTATTGTGTACTTCAATACTTTATCGTTTGCCTTAATTCTTATATTTAAATAAATAGTTTAATAATATAAATGAGATTTCTTTGCATAAACTGATATGGAAGTATATAACTATTTCGAAGTTGAAGTATGACTTACTTTGCTACGAATTTAAAAAATGAGAATTTTTTAAAATTTGCATAAAGTAAACCAATTGTTCTTCGGCGTAGGCGTTTCAGTTACCTTAAGAAATATCAGAAAGATTTACAAGCAATTATGCGTTGGAAACTTGGCACATTGGAAAAAGTTTTTCGCAGTTTTAGAAACCTGTCATACTATAGAACTGATTTTCAAAATACATCTAAACTAATGAATACAAATTCAGGTTCCAAAAAATATGGAATAGTAATATATCTGGAATATTTTATATACTAATTGCAATTGATTTTATCATATACACATGTTAACTGGGAAAATAGATTTAAAGTAAGAAAAATGCTATTTTATTATGTTTCATATTTTTAATGAGCTAATATATATTATTTCGGAAACAGATAGTGTTTTGATATTGCAGCAGTCATTAATACAGAATATGATAGGTAAAACTTCTTAACCAAAACCAAGCTGATTAATAAATGGATACCTACACGCAAGAAATTCTAACTAGGATTATTTAAGAAGCGTATAATGGATTTTTTGAATCGCACAAAAATGGTTTTTTGTAACGTTTCTTTAAAACTGTGGAAGAGAGAATTATCAGTCTAGAATTAGAAATGATGAATATGCATTTTACTTGCAAGAATTCAGGAATATTATGACTGCAAAACCAAAAAATATTTCGGAAATGCAAGAGAAATCTTCTCCAAAATATTGGAATTCCTTAAAAGTAAGATGGACCTTAGGTAAAATTAAAAATATATAAATATATTTGCTTCATTTACGAAAATTCTTACGTATATACTAAAATTCTAATCCTGGTGAATGTAATTTTATAAGCAGTATATTTTTCTTCAGTATATTTTGTTGATTTTTGTAAATTTCTTCAGTAAGCTCCAATGTGCATATGATTTAAAAATAAAAATAGTATGTGAAAATAATCTTAATACTATTTGAGCATATTAAATCAACGTTATCGAGATAATTCTTATTATATATTTTCACTTAAATTATTTTTAGTAGCTGTTTTTGAGAATATTTTTCGTGTGTCACGTGTATATGTTTCATGAACTTCAATAAAATATTTTTAAAAGTGTATAAGGAAATTAAATCCAAAATTAATTTTTAGTTTTCGGAAGAGGCTCTCTCATTTTCAAATACTTACTGCCAGTGTTATGTGGTAACAATCTTGAAGCAAGAGTAAAAATAAAAAATTACTCATACAATTATTCAAGAAATAGGAATTCTTTGAAAATACTCATGATCTGCATTTAAAATACTAGTAAATTTATTTTCAATCCGTCATTCTCACAACCAAAATGTTCATTACTGTTGTAGATTATAGATAGCTATTGTTTCCCAAACCGAATCATATCCATTTAATTATTAAAGTTGTTTCTTTAAATTTAAAGATTTCAAACTAATGATGGATACCAAAAAAGATTTATCCATTGTTATAAAGACTGTAATCCGATCTGAACGAAAATACAAAGAAGAGCAATGAAAAATGTTTTTAAACTCATATTTAATTTGTTCCGTCTTGTTGTTATATTTCCCTACGCATCAAAGAATGACAATAAAAAATTCAGATTTCTCAATATATTAATTAGTCTGATCATTTTTTCCATGCAAAATTCAGTAACAGTTTCCATGTATATGAATTTCTTCAGAGATAAAGATTTAATAGCAAATGTGATTGTAAAAACTTTAACGAGTATTTATCGTTGCGTTGTTTGTGCTAAACTGATTCACTTCGTTGATATTGCAAAAACAGTAAGTAAATTAAAAGTTTCCTGCAGAAATTCAAAGAGCAAATTAATTAATTTATGGGCATATTTAAGTACCATTACTCACATAGTACAATTAGCATGCAGTATTATATTGACAACATATGGAGTAGACGTATCACACTTCACATTTGGTTATTCCTTGGGTCAAAATTCATATAATGTTATAATTGGAGTATTAATTGCAACTGATTTCGTCATATTGCAGATGTTACCTGTGAATATATTTGCAGTATTCTATGTTATCGTGTGCGATCACCTGAGAATATGTATAAAAAGCTTCAAAGAAAAAGTTACTGAAGTGGATCATGAAATACTTTTACTTGCTTATGCATCTATAAAATCAACAATAGCTCACATTGATAATAAATTATCTTTTTTAATGTTTATGACAATAGTTATTAACTTTTTCAGCATGTATACGTCTTTATCTATCATAATTAATCCATTGAAATACCCGAATTTGGTACACAGGATATTTAATTGGTTTTGCTTCATTACCACCTTTGGATCATTTGCCGCAATGTCCATCTCTGCTTTTTTGGTCTGTGAAGCTTCTCAAGAAATCGGTTCCATGGTTGAAGCTTCAATTGGGGTCACTCCAAGATCAAAATATATTCAACTAAGATTTTTAATGAGTGCAAAGAAAGAGATCCATTTGACGGCTTGGAAAATGATACCTATTAGAAGGAATTTTATCCTTGCCACAACAGGAGCAATATTCACGTATGCTGTGTTGTTTGCCGGGTTAGAAATCCACACTTAAAAGATTTATTTCGGTATTTTTAAAGATTGAAAAACAAGTCTTGTGAATTATGGAATGGCATGTGATTACGGAGCATTTAAATCTATTTTGTATTTTTCACATGAAATGCATTTTGAACATTAACTCAATCGGTCAGGTTTTGTAGATGTAGACTGTTTTTGTAGAAGTTCATTTCTTCATAACAATACACAGAGTCAGTTGGTTCATAAGGACATAAAATATCTTGACACAGATGTACGTTCTACACTTTAAATACGAATGTTTATATGGTTTTCTAAGGTGTTGGATGCGCAATTTGGTCACCATGCTCCGTGTACTTGAACGAACCGGTTTTCCTTATCTAGGATTCATGAAGCAATATATGTGCGAATGCTCGTTGTATGAATCTCTATTGCTACGAACCCGATTAGAGATCATCAAAGAGTGTGATATTTATACCCTTCGCTACTCTCATGAAATTTACATTGAGCAGCTTCATCAAATAGGTTTTGTAGTGTGAATGACATCATGGTACTCATTTGCTACTTCATTTTCTTTATTCGCTAAAAATAAATAAACGAAGAAATGCAATGTTTTCCTCCGAACACGAATGGATTGCATAACAACAGGTTCTATGACAAGTATTTTTCATTCTGTTACGAACTATCAACAATCCCTTTTGCTTCAGGAGTTAGAGATCTTATTAAGATCATACGAGCTAAATATTTAGGACTAAAATATGGAGCAAAAATATTATCGAACTCATCAAATGGAATTGTTTAAGAAGATACAGTTAAGGATCAAACTGTATTCAATTTTCTGTTGCACCAGTTTCCCCAAAATTTACTCATTCATGTACTGAATGCTGAGATCAACCAGGTACTCCTGATTATATCTATTCATTTTTATGTGATACCGCAAAACCTTATACATGATGTATTTTAGAGAAATAATTAGCCATAGAAGTTGACAGTGAATAATGCTATCTATCACAATTGTATTTTAAATTTGAAAATGTAAGCATTTATGTTTTACAGAGTACCCTAAATTTCTGATTTGCAAGACTTTCCATAAAATTATACCCAACTGAACTTTATTTTATTTAAGAATCTCATCAAATGAAACTGAAATTTTAAGCAACGTTGGTATATGTTTTGTTCTCGCTAAAAGATCATTACAATGAACCCATTTTTTTGTTGCAGAAAGACATAATTTAAAAATGTAAGACAAAATGGTGTTGTCTTTTATTTTGATGTACTTACCTATTAATTCCATTTACTTAGCAATATAATAAATGTAGTTCAATATATTTTTCTTTAATTGTATTGAACTTTATACCTACACTCATACACTTTCATATCTTTTTAGCAATTACTTATTCGAAATAAAATAAAATTGATATTTCTAAGCGATATGGAAATTCATATTAATTTAACACCTTACATGATGATCAAAATATTTTATCCAATGAAAGATCATTACATAAACTCATTATTTATTAAATCTTTTTGTCTGTTGTTCAAAATCAAAATAGCTGAGCTATATATACATTAAGAGGTACGTATGTTCTTCGGAATCAATATCATATTCGATAGGTAGAAGATATAATTCTAACGAATATAATAAAACTTTCTTCGAAAGTTATCGAAATAAATTTTAAAAGTTTTTTTTAGAAACAGCATTTCACTTAACTTATTTTTTGAGGAAATTCGATAAAAGTTCTTTTAAAACATTATTTCAATTGTTAAAAAGAATTCATATGAAACTCCTTGAATTTTTATTTTTAATTTTTGTCTACCAAGAATAAATCTTTATATATTTTTACTTTAATTTAAATTTAATAGTATCCGAATCTCTATGATATTTTTTTATACGCATGTTTGATCTGCTAAAATGGTAAACACTTTACTGTTACAATGAAACGTGATTTTATTGTGAGATAAGATGGTTTATTAAAATATTTTTGTTCTGTCGGCAATTTTTCTGAAATCCTCATCTACATGAAAATTGTAATCAATACCAAGTTATATAATTTAAATTAATTGAATTGAAGGAAATGTTTTCCTACGAAAAAAGAAGTTACTTGGTTAAATGAAATTCATTTATCAAAGTGTGTCATCCTTTCCCTTGATGGAGAGATTTTAATCGATCGCATAACTTTATTTTTTACAAATTAAACAGAAAGTGTACCTATTGTTTTCAAGATGTAATATACGACAGCCGTATCGATTAGGTGACATCCATCAAGATCCACAAAAGCTGTAACAAGTTTGTTACACTTTTTCTATGGGAAATATATATATGCAAGTTGTCGGAAAGAATATCGAAGAAATATTAGTAATTAGGAAAAACATATTGATCAGAATATTTGATCGATGGATGAGTGTTTTGAAAATGCCTTCTGAAAAAAATACCAAACTAATATTTGCACTTAATATATTTATGAAAGATTTTCTTAACTATATTTTTTCTACTTTGCCACAACTAGACAGCGCATATTTACAAATTTTAAAACCACTTAAAATATTACTTGAGTCCCTCAGATGGCTTTAATTTTTAATAGTTAAAACGTTACTTATTATTCAAGCACAAGTATTTCCGACAGTTACTGAGAGAAGAAATTCTTCTATCTTTGAATTAAATATAAACTAGTTTTTTTTATATTGATGCCGATGGTCTTATTCTAGTCTTTTATCTAGAAACCAGTCCAATTTTCATAAAAGGAAGTACTACTTTGAGATTGATACTGGTGGACAATCAATAGTGATCAAGTATTATTTTTTAATTTCCTGTTCTATCTAGGAGTGATTAAGTTGTAAGTGAGATTTATAAGGAAATAATACATCTTGATAAGCGTTATACGATAAAGCATCACAAATACTGTGGTATTTTTTTCATTTATTGTTTTTTTTGAGTAAATGAAACGGAATATTACGAGAAATGAACAATCTCATAGGTTATGAATTTTTCAACCTATTTTTACTAATTAATCACATAAATATTAAATTCTTAGCATTTCATTCATAGATGAACTCACAATATACTAAATGATGTTGTTGATTGCTTAGTAATTGAAAAAAAAATGCTTCTACAATTTTATAATTTAATAAGCTTCACATTGCAAAAATTTATCCAGGTGATACATTAAGAAAATCGAATAGCTTGAATTCTTTGAATTGAATGTCAGAAAAAGAATGATTCTCGAAGTTAGTCTCCAGCAAAATATTAAAACAGGGATAAAATTGTTGCCAAAGTGAACCGTTTTACTTTTTATTCACTTATTAAATGTAAAATTGTTTATTCAAAAATGAATCAAAATTTATTGCGCATTTATAACTTTATATTCTTGACTTTCAATGTTTGTTTGATTTTTCCACTAGAAGTAAAACCTGATGACAGTACTTTACAGAAGACATTAAAATTCTTGTTCTTTATATTCAATATAGGCGCTACAATTATTCATTGCTCTTTCAAAAGGGCAATGTTTAGGAAAACTTCCTCAATGCTGTCCATTTCCAGAGGAATTTTACATATTCTTTTTGTTTGTTGCCGCTGGTTATTATGCATCAAGATAAACAGCCTAAAGAGTATTACTAAATTATTGAAGAAGAAAACAATTATGAGCAAAGAATCAAAATATTGGATATATGGTTGGACTTTCATAAATTTCTTCATGCAAGTTTCCATTACTTTACATAACGTACTAACGTATTCTTTCGGATATAAATTTATGTTCGGTATAAAAATGACAGGTTTATTCAATACCATATACGGCATGCTTTATCCTGTACTTTCTGGAATTTTATACAATTTGCCGATGAGCAACTTTTCTGTGTTTTATGTTACCGTTTGCAATCAAATCAGATCGGAAATTCTATCTTTCTAATGAATATTAAAATCTAGTTCAGATTACGAAAGATTGTTCAGGATTTATTCGGATATAAAATCCAGAGTCGAAGCCATTGATGATCAAATTTCGATCTTAGTGCTTATTAGTATCGTGCACAATTCCTTGGCTATGTATATTTTCATACATACTCTACTGGAAGAAGATACTGTTAACAACTACAAATTTGTCGAAATTAGTTTTTTCTTCACCATTACATTTTTAACTTTCATTGCCATCACTGTATCTGCATCAATGGTCAGCGAGGCTTCACTCGTGGTTGCATCTAAGTCAAGATGCTTATCTTCTCCAACAATGGCTTCTGCTCTTATTCTTCAAAGACTTTTGACGTGTTTGGAAAAAGAAATTTGTCTTACTGTTTGGAAGATAGTACCGATAAAAAGAAATTTTATCATTGGGACGATGGGAGCTGTTCTCACTTACGTAGTTTTGTTTTACAATTTCAACATATAATAATTAAGAAATTTGTTACTATGACTTAAAACAAACCTAGATGCTAAATATTTCTGTGGGCTTCATTTATCCATATTTGATCCTGTTTCAGACAGTCTTGTTTGCATACACTCTTATTTTACTTACACTTCTTATAGTATAGTAGAGATTGTGTAGGTAGTAGTTGAACATTTATAGAAGAAAGTATAGAAGTGTAATAATATTCAGCTTCTGCAAGTTTGTGACTCTGAATAATTCGCGATTTTCTCATCTCTTATCTTGGAAAATTTTTATAATTTGAAATATATGAAATTCAATTCTTATCCACGATCAAAAGAAACGTGATTGTACAAATTAGATGAATTTTACAAGTGTAATGAATTGAAGTAAGGATGATGACATATAAGTGAAATAGAATTGAAAGGAATATCGAAAAGTGGATAATGATGTTTCGATATTATTTCGTAAGTTAGAAATTCTAGTGAATTGTTGCAACTAATTATTTGTGCTTGAAAGTAGTTAGAAACGTCTCCTTGTTGGAGTAAGAATTGTAAAAAATTAAATCTGATGAAAGAGATTGTCAACTTTGAAGGTTCTGATGTTTGCATTTAAAATATTTTAGTAGCAGATAACATCCTTTAAATAAAGTTATAATTTAAAAAAAAATTCACTTTATTTTATATTACTTACATATGAATAATAATTAGTGATTCAAGAAAGAAGTGATTTAAGAAAATCTCTGAATTCCGACTGTCAAGTTACGATATGTTTTTATTGTTGTCACATAATATGATTATTATATTGTTGTTACTTAATATTATTTGTTTTTAATATTTTTTAAGAGTTAAGTGTTTTTCCAATTAAAAAAAAACACTCTTTCAAAAGAGATTAAAAACCTTTTTCCTTTATTTTGTTTTTGTTTTAAAATACGAATATTCAATTAAAATGAAGATTTACATTAAATTAAATAAATTCATATGAATTTAATTTTATTCAAATATAAATTAATTTAGAGAATTTCAGTTGAAAGGAAAACAATTTATTCCTTAAAAATAATTAATTCGAACCGCAATTTAAAATAATCATATAAGAATTTAAGACATCGTCAATTATAAAAAATATATGTTGATTAGTACATTAAAAATAAATTTTTAGTAAAAAATAACATGTAAAGTCTTAGGAGATGCATTAATAATTCCTTTTTTAAAATTATGTATTTTTTACTTACGTATTATTAAGAATACTCACCAAAACCTTATAAATGTAATTATTGTTTAACGAACGAATGAATTAATACATAAAAATGAAAATAATTTTTTTCATGATAGAATACACAGCATGCAATAATTATTCATTATTTTTAATCCCTCTTAGAAAATTTATTTTCAATCCGTCATTCTCACAACCAAAATTTTCATTACTGTTATAGATTATAGCTATTGTTTCCCAAACCGAATCATATCCATTTAATTATTAAAGTTGTTTCTTTGGAACAACTTTAATAATTAAACAAGAAGATATAATTGAGGAAATTCGATAAAAGTTCTTTAAAAACAATATATTTATATGAAAAGAATTCATAAGAAACTCCTTGAATGTTTATTTTTAATTTTTTTCTACCAAGAATAAATCTTAATATATTTTTACTTTAATTTAAATTTAATAGTATCCGAATCTCTATGATATTTTTTTATACGTATGTTTGTTCCGCTTAAATTCAAACACTTTACTGTTACAATGAAACAGTTTTAACGAACATTCCAAATTTTTCTAGCTAGTAATTGATAACTAGACATCATTTGTTTGTTTTTTCTATCAAGCAAAAGGAAATTCTTTTTTAAATGTACTTGTTATTACAAATGTTAAAAGAGTATGTAATAACAGATACGCTTCTCAAGTTATATTGTTATATAGTGTTTCTCAAGTTATATTGTTATATAGTGCTGCTGAAGTTGTACTGTTATATAATGCTTATTAAGTTATATTCTTCAGTGAAAAGACGAAACGATTAAAACTTACAATGTACAACTTTTTGCTTATGGATACGATTTGCGTGGAAGCCCATGAACATGGATTGCGCAATTTGGTTGTAAACACTGCATTGTTTGTCTCTGTTTATATCCAGCTCATCTGTTTCCAGCAGTTATGGTGGAAACCCCTTCTGTTATTAATTTTTCTGATGTCGTTATTCGATATGGTAGACGTCCCCGTCCTGTTGTCCGATTCCAGAGTTCATTGTCTTCGTGATTGCAGGGGAGAGTACTGTGGCAACTTGTGATGGCTCACTATTCAAGCTTGCCGTCACTCTACCACTGCGAGAACGAGCCGGCCATTCTGGCAAAGTAAGCCAACAGAAACGACTTGAAGCTGAAGTTAACTCAATTCCTTTTGTTACCGCTATTTAAGGTAGCACTGGAAATCAAGCGAAAAGAGAGAGGGGAATCGCAAAGGAAGTTACTCTATTCTCTCACTCACATTGTAAATATGTGTGGATCAAAACTTCAAAAAAGTTTTTTTTCTCATATTTGAAAGCGTTTAATTGAGCAGAAATTCTCTGTACACGATTGTTTTAGATGACAATACGATAATTTAATTATAATGAATAAAAATTAATTAATTAAAACTAATTTTTTAAAGAATTAAATTTTATGCCCAGTTTCTCGTCAAGTCGCCAAATGATCGCCAATGTGAAAGGGTCATTGCTTAAATTCTCTTTTCATTCATTTTTAAGTGCGAAGTGTGAAGTTTGAAAGAAAACCCAAGTTTAAAAAACTCATTTTTCACCGGTATTATTATCGTCAGCTTATATTTTCCCTCTATTTAAACTCCTTTTACATGTTTTTAATAAACAGTTGCTGTTAGAATGTGTATAGCGTCCAATCTCCAATGTGATATTTAATTACCTTCTGTTTAGGAGTCCGTTGGATTCACCTCCACAAAGGTGACTTACCATATAACTCAATGCTTTGATATTGATTTTTTTTATTAATAACATCATTACAAACACATATAAATGTTTGCTTTTCGAATGAAATTGTTATAAAATTTTGTTTGAATGAATTGTAATATAGAATGTCAATAAGTCGCTTTTGTACTTTTTTTCTTTTTAACAAAATCTTCATTCAAGTAATTACAATGAAATGAAACGATTTCCAAAACCAATTCAAATTTTAAAAATATTTTCATTCCATTAATTTAATTTTCATGTTTAAATTACATTCTCTCACGCAATTTATTTAAATAATTCCAAAAAATATATTTTTTTAAAATTTAGAAAAAGTGTCAGAAAATATCAGTATTTCTCCCATTACGAGTATCTCAAAATCGATATGAGAATCAAAAACAAATTTTTCCATACAAAGGTTTACAAAGAACATATTAAGAAATCAAAATGTGCTAACGTTTTAAAAAATAATTATTAAATCAAATTTTAGAATCAAAGCAAATGTGTGTGTGTATGTATGTATGTGATAATATATGTATGTATGTGTATGTATGATGTGTGTGTATGTATGTATGTGATAATATATGTATGTATGTGTGTGTGTATGTATGATGTGTGTGTATGTATGATGTGTGTGTGTATGTATGTGATAATATATGTATGTATGTGCATGTATGTATGATGTGTGTGTATGTATGTGATAATATATGTATGTATGTGTATGTATGTGATAATATATGTATGTATGTGATAATATATGTATGTATGTGTATGTATGTATGATGTGTGTGTATGTATGTATGTGATAATATAACAACATAATGGAAATTTGTTATTCATTTATTCACTCACACATACTTACATTCCTTCACTCACTCATTCATTCCTTCACTCTCATTAACTCATTTATTTATTAATTCATTCACTCACATAAGCAATCATTCACTTATTAATTAATTCACTCATATAAGTATTCACTGATTCACTTATTAATACATTCACTCACATAAGCATTCAATCTTTCACTTATTAGTTCACTCATTCATATAAACAATCACTCATTCATTGGCTCTTACTTCCTCATTCACATTTATTCGTTTATTTATTTTGACTAGTAAAGATATTCAGAAAACGCTTTTTTTGTAAAGTGCTCAAGTAACCATTTTGACACTGAATAAAATAATAGCCCCTTAGGTAGCTAATTAAAAAATTTTACAAACCCTTTAAATATCTCTTACGATGTATCATTTTTTCTGAACATGGCCCTTGAATTACAAAACAGTCACTTAGAAGAATGAACATAAGGAGTTTAGGCTCGTAAAGATTGAAATTTATTGATAATTTATCTCGTTTTTATGATTACTTTTTTTTTTACAGGAAGTTGAATTTGGATATTATTTCTGCTTACAAATTTCTTGAATTTGCTACGTCAATTTAGTAATGTATGTAATATGAAAACAGTTCGAGAAAAATAAAATATTTAAGAAAATTCCTTATTTATTTTTGCGAAAAAAATAATAATCTATTAATTACATATTTTTATTAATTAATAGTTATTATAATCACAGGGACAATAAATAAATGTAAAGCATTATTTTTAAAGTTATTTTTCTTTCAATTCATACAGGTAAATATTCGTTTTCTTTTTTTTTTTTCATTTAAAATTCCAAGGGTTCGCATTTCGTTAAGATAAATTTAAGAAGTAAGAATTCTAGACGCTCTAGTTCACACACATTTTCAGTTATTACGAAAAATAGAAGGTAATTTGTAACAGGTTCTCACGCGTGCATGTTTCTTTAATTAATCATTCATTATTTTACTACGATGCTTGATTTAAGAACTTTGCCTATTGAAGGAAACCTTACACACGTAAATGAGAAAATTTATTATACAAGAAGAAGTGTAGTAAACAGAAGAGAGAATAATTTAGAGAGATTCAGAGGAGCATTATATTGAGGCAAGCAATTGTGAGACGAAAAGCTAAGAATGTATTTTTGCTCGAATGCCGTCACTAGATGTTAGATGCCCGATCCAGGGATTTGAAGTTGACAATATTGGTTATCAATATTGTTAAATACCACTGACTGACTCATCACGAGATCTCTAAGACTATCCAACCGATTGACTTGAAATTTAGCATAGTTACTCATTTTGCGATGTAGACGTTCACTAAGCACGATTTATACGGAAGTCTTATCCAAAATGTAATTTTCATCCGTTAATCTACTCTTATCCATCGGTTATGTGATTTTTGGCGACTTTATCGCCAAAAATGACATCACCGACGCCAAACGGAATATATTTGTTTTAAAGTATACTTTTTATTATCACCAATTAAGTTTACTTGGTGAGATTCGCGCATGTGAAGTAGAAAAATACCAAATAATTTAATATTGAAGCGCTGCAGTTGGATTGGCAAGATTTTGGCGAAGGGGCTCTTTATGTGAAATTCCGTGCATGTCGAAAATAGGAAACGTACATATTTAGCGATAGAAATAAATCAGTGTGGAGCCCCACGGTTGGTGAAAGTGTAATTTAGCTCCAAAGCAGGATTTTAAAAAAATACTAAAATGGCGACTTTTTACGCAGTATAGCACACGCAAGACAATTTATATATATATATATAATATATATATATATATATATATATATATATATATATATATATATATCTCTCTCTGATATATATATAAATAACATATATATATATATATATATATATATATATATATATATATATATATATAACCGAAATACCTCTTAAAAAGTTCTGGATAACCATTATTACAGACAATCAATTTCCTAAAATTTTAAATTTAGATTTTCATTATCGTTTAAAAATTGAAAATTTTTTTTTGATATTTTACGTTTAGGTTCCAAAATATAATATTAACGTCTTCCCATCGAAGCGGGCTGGTATCGACTAGTATATATATAAGTAGTATATATATAATTTATTTTGATATTGCTTATTCAAAGTCGGAATAAAGTTATTAAAGTTTCTTGGCTGATTATTATTGTGTCACTATGTCAACGATAACAAAGGTAATTAGTTATGATTTATTCTTAAACTCTTAAGAATATGTACATATATTTATGAAATTTAAATTATAAGCTGTAAACCTGAATTAAATATAATTATTTATTTTTGAATCCTAAATTTATTAAAAATTATTAAATTTTAATCCAAAGGGATTATTATAGTTTATTTAATTTAAATTTGAAGCTTTCACGAATGTACATGGAAAGAAAGAAGTACAAAGAAATTCAGAAATTCATTCTAATTTTATTAAAAAGAGAACTAATTGGGATTTTCAAAATATTCTGTAAAAAGTTATTATTTTTTTTTTGCTGCATAGATGGTACAAAACGTTGGATAACAGTTATACCATAGCCACAAGTAAGTCAATAAAAAGTAAGCACTTAATTTTCTTTTTCTTCACAATTACTCCTAAAACAGTAATTCTTACAATTTTAATTTGTAACCCAAATTTAAAGTACGAATTAAAAAAAGAAAAATGACAAAATTATTAAAAACTTTTTTTCGCAACAAATTTATGACAAGACTCGAATTTGAAATAATTTGTAATGGTATATTTACGAAAACTAATAATCAGTTCTGTCAGCTTCGTGAAATTAATTTAAAAGGGTAGGTTAAAATTATCTAAATTTTTCGAAAGATTTAAACAATACGAATAGAGAATTTTTCAACTTCAAAAAAACTAGTTTCATTTTAAAACTCAGAATGCAATTTAAGTAGTTTAGCTACGATAATTAATATAAAAGACGGGTTCCAACAAAAATTAGTAATCACTATTTTTAATTTTATTTTGAGAATAGGCAACTTCTTGAATTATTTTTCAACATTAACAGAAGATGAGATGCGATAATTCTTTCCAAGATATTACTTTTTACTGCGTTTTACAGAATTATATATGAAACATATTTTTAACCGTATTAGGAAAAAAAATCTTACCGTAAGAATATAATTTTTTACAGTATGAGGGAAAAAAGGAATACTTCAGCGAAAAAAAAATAGGTATCATTGTTTGCTACTTATTAATATAAATATTTAATAAGGCTTGAAAATATTATTCACTAATATTTTATGAATTTGCAAAATAATAAGAATTCTAACATTTTATTGCTAAATTTTTATTAATAGAATTGTTTTTTTAGTTTAGTTTCATTAACGTCGAACAAAAAGCAAAACGAGGGCTGTTGGCGATGGACATCGTAATTCCGATCTCGGTCAAGTAACGAGCACTGTACCTGAGCTGGCACTAACTCTTCTAGCTTCCACACCCCGCCAACGGGAGGACTTTGGGCACCGACAGAATTTACGTGTATCAGCCCCAGCTACACGGCGGGTCTTTTGCGGCCAAGACTCGAACCCGCGACTGAAAGAAACCATGACCACTAGGCACCGCGGCCACTGCCACTCTTACTGAACAGAACAAACTATTCAGCAAAAGAAAATTTGTATTCGAGAGTACTTAGTTATTTTTTAATACTCCTTACCTGGGAGTGCATAATATTGATTTTCTTGCAAGAAAATGTTCCATGCTCTATTAGGTAATATAAGTTCTGATATTGGAATAGTTTCTCAGTCATACGATTCAGAAAGAACTCATTTAAACTGGGAGAGCATAGATATTTATTTTCTTCTAGTGTCTGTTTGGCTCTACAAATATCATGATGTATTTTTTTTTCTTTTCAGCTACTCGTAAATCTGTCAATTTACATATGTACATTTCAGTTAAGCTTTCAGCAGTGCCACCTGTCGTGACGAATAAATAACAACATTTTTAAAGTTTTTATATTCTTCACGAACACAAAGATGCTTGTCATTCAAAGTATGTCAATAAAAAAAAAGATCATTATTGAATAAAAATGATAAATGAACTGGTTTATCGCTTTCAACAAAATAAAAATTAAATGTTATTCAATTTCGAAATGAGTTTTTAAAAAATATTAAATGAGTTTTCAGCAAACAATTATTGTAAGCTTTTTTTGAACAAAAACCACGAAGAGATAAAACCTATTAAAAAACAAAATTCTTTCTGAAAAATGCAACTGAATGCTTGAAAGATGCGATCAAATGAAAATGACACGTTATTCACTGTAAACACCATAAATGGAAATATTCATTTTTGCAAACACACGATAAAAGCTTTCATCAATATCCATGAAAAGCAATTTGCGAAAAAAGGATACATTTATTGCTTTAAAGTAATTGCATGTCAACGTGGCAATGAAAGATTTTGTGATATTGCTCACAACGGAAAAATAAACAAAGTGATCCAGTTTTATTGTTGCAGTAGACGAAATCACAAGAGCATTTTCAGCATTTTGTTTTATGAAACGTGTTTGATTGGAAATTTTTCTTTCTGCACGGTACAAAATGCATTTTCTAAGTGACACTCCATTCTAAATAATTGCAATATCACAGAAAATTTTTGATTTTTAACAAATGTTTTCCCGACATGAAAAATTATTATTAAGCTACTCAACATTGTTTAATAAATCATATTTGTCGAAACGAAATCATCGATTTGTTCAATTAAGTAGAAAATTCAAATGTGAAAATATTCCCATGTAAAATTCGAGAATCGAAAAAAAAAATGTGAATGGAAAAAATAGATGTTTAAAAAAGTGCATATAAATTTCTGTAATTGTTAACCAATTGTTCAAAATGTAAGATTAATTTTCGGAGAATTTGGAAAGGCGCTTTAAAATAACAGGACTGAACGGGGAAATTTGTTGAAATATTTTTTATCGTAAAGGATATTTAGTTACTTATTATGAAGATTATAGAATCGTTACAAGTTTTATTACCTATTATGAAAAAATAATATTTATATATTATTCTCAAGCAAACATCGATATGTGCAACACTTATCATTTATTTAAATATATGTATACATATATTCTGTGAATATCGACAAACAATTTCGTTCAAAGATTTAACAAAACAGTTTTCGACAGATATTTACTACAACATCTTTCGAAAATATGTTTCACAAGAATCATTTGAAAAGTACTCTATTAATACAGAAATAAGTAGTATTTTGTGTCTATCGAAGTTTCGACAAATCATTACCTTCCAGGTTATAGGAACCAAACGTTTTCAAAACAATCATATCTATACTTCTGATGAAAGTATTCAAGCCTCCTCATCCTTCTATTCTCTATGTAAATTGCATGCAATAGTGTTATAGAGAAAATGGTTACAAAAAACAATAAAATTAGATTTATTTTTAAGATAATTTTCAAGCTCTTCCATTTAGTTGCAATAATCCCTTTTACTTCAAAAAATAGAACCTCTTCCTATAAGGTTTTTAACATAATAATTTTTTTCTCTTTGCTTCTAATGCAAATCTTACCAACGATATCAATGTGCATTTGTTTCGATCTCGATAGAAGATTGGTTGTCAATGTTGTTGTTAATTTATTGACAGCGTTTTATCGATATTTGCTTTATGTTAAAATGAACACTTTTATTCACATTGCAAACATAGTTAGCAAAATGAAAACATTTGAGGACAATCTTTCAAAAAATAGACTTGTATACATATGGGGTGGTCTTAGTTCTGTCATGTACGCGTCCATATTAATATGCTCCATTTATTTAGTGGTTGATAGTGTGGAGATATCAGATTATATGTTTGGTTATTCATTTGAAGAACCGAATTATAATGTTGTGATAGGAATTCTGTATGTAATTGATATCGTCGTATTTCATATGTTACCGATAAATATTTTTTCAGTGTTTTATGTCCTTGTATGCCATTATCTAAGAAGACACCTTCAAAAATTTAAAGATAATATCTCCTGGACGAATCCTGAAAACCTCTTAGATACTTATACGTGCATAAAATTGACAATAGCTAACATCGATGACGAACTGTCTTTCTTAGTATTTATTACAATGATTCTAAACTCTACTTTTATGTATGTATCCATATCCATGGCGTTTGGAGATTGGTCGTACGGCATTTTAACTCAGAGCATTCAGAATTGGTTACTTTTTGCCACCACCTTCGGAAGTGTCGTAGCGATATCCGTTTCTGCATCTCTTATTTGTGATATCTCCCATAAAATTGGAACCGAAGCTGAATTTTCTTTCCGAAATAATTTAGGGTCAAGATACATGCAATTGAGATTCTTGATGAGTGCAGAAAAGGAAATTTACATGACAGCGTGGAAAATGCTTCCAATAAAAGGAAATTTCCTTCTGGGTACTACGACAGCTATTTTCAGTTACGTTATCTTGTTTAGGGACTTGTAAGGTAATTTCATAACTTCACACTCTTTACTCGTTCCAGATTACTCACATATTTGCAGTTAAGTAAATATTATTACAGTGGTAATGAGTTTTGGTAACGGGGTGGATGTACGTTAAATTTGTTGCAGCTCTTAAGCCCTCGTGTTGACATGGCGTGGATAGGGGTGCCAATGCAAGTGACGACTTCGTCTGGTGATCCTGGTTCAAAGCATATTGTTTGGCGAAGTGATTCATCATTTATAATATGTATTAGTAGATAGTTAAATAATAGAAGCAATTAAAATAAATTATGAAATTCCTTACTTATAGAGCACCGTCTCACTTAAGGGATGTCATATGAAATCTTTCGAGACAAAAATTATATAACTTGTGAATTGATTTAAAAAAATATTAATTATATTTAACAGGAAAATATAAAAAACTCAGAGGAACTGGCTATATATATATATAGATTCTTGAGTATGTGCTCTGGAAGAGTGCTCATTGCTTCAAGGATATTGGTATGGGAGAATTGTGAAGGTCAGCAAAAATGCTCGACTTAGTCTTATTGTTTGTCAAACCATAAATTGACTTGCATAAAGAATATACTCGTCAACATAGAAATAACTATTTAATGCAAAGGAACAATATTTGAAACACTGGATGGACCTATATTTAAAAATTTCATGTAGTTTCTTTTCAAACACTTAACAGTCAAGAGCTACGATAATCATAAGATACAGATAAAAACTAGACCACTCTCATTACGAAACAGTTAGGGGGAAGCATTGAGTATTTTAAGTATATTTTTTGTCTTCTTCACAGTCAGCTACATAAGTTAAAAGAACGGTTTTCGGTATCTCCACGATGTTATCACGTTTATTTCTTCTGGAGATTCAGCCACCCCCTTAAAATTACCGAACATTTAAAAATGTGGCCCAGTGATCGTTCAGTATCTGTGCAATTTCTACGAGCGATATATGTCTTTACACTCTTCAATATCCATGTATCTCTAAAATGTGACATTATAAGTCTAATAATTGTTTTTGTTATTGCTATATGCTTCTAAAATTTGACTATCTGAAGTTTCTTGTTAATCGGCAGATCTCATGGCTAATATTTTGCAATCGCATTAGCATCAGATAGTGTCAAAAACATTCAGGCTGGAAGTTTTCTCATTGGCTAATTGACCCACCATCTCATTGCCTTCAATTCCCACATGTGTAAGCATCCACTGTATGATAAAGATATTTCCAAGATTATCTAGAAGTGTTAAAATGGGTATGAATTTCTTCGATTAATCACGTGCAGCCAGTTTGGATGATTTGCAAAGTAGCCCTTGAATCATTAAAAATCACCAGAGTGTGAAGCCAATTTTGATTGGAGAATGGCAAATATAGATTGAAGGCATCCAAAATCACTATTACCTCAGGAATAAACTTTGAAGCGAATGCTCCAGCGCTGGTTTTCAGTTGTATTACGTTTGTTGGCTAACGCATACCTATTTTTTAGAGGACAATCTGAACAGTGATTAACTAGAACTAAACGACACTCAGTATGAGATAATTATCAAAATATATGTATGCTATATAAGATATTATATATGTGATGATATCTATTTAGATTATTTATTTTTCTCTCCGTGTATTATCCATGTATTAATATGTTTACTACTCTCATAGTTTCAATTCAAAAAACTGTGTTGCTTTTTACAAAAGATAACATGCTGTTGTTTCGAGAAATAAGGAGTCAACAAAAATGCGTGAGCATAAAATGAAGAATTCATGGTGTTAGTTTCAAGAGATGGACACTATAATTCACTGTAATATATATAAGTACATTTAGTTTATAAATAATATATATTATAAGTACATTTACTTTGCTTAATGTATATTTACATTGTTAAGATATATTTAATTTTATATTTTATGCCTGCTTTTATTTTAAAATCCGAACAGACAATTATTAGCTATATTAATAACATGTCGTTTTCTCTGATTATAATATTTAATTTAATAATTGATTTTTATGGCAGAATTCGTCTGTTTTTATTCTTTTTGCTGTTGACATTGGGAATGGTTTTGTACTTCGGAATGTTTTGCTCGTGAAAATAAAGATTTATTAGGAATTTGAAGAAGGCATTTTCGTGATTGTGGAGCCAGTACGCTTGATTTATTATAATTAATATTTGTTTCAAATAATTCCACTTTTTCAAAAACGAAACAGGAAAGAAAAACGTTAGTATATGTTAAAATGAAATTAGCAAAACTAATTTCAATTTTTATAAATTTCTTCTTAATGTATTGCTTCCGATAAATAAATTGAAGGTAAGAAAAAACTGAAAAATTAATTTTATTCACAAAATAATGTTGATAGTATTTCAATTGGTTGAAGATAATTGTATTTGAATATGTACAAATGCTTATCATTCTAATTTAGTAGCCTTAATAACATTCAATAAATGTCCTTGATTTAAATCTAGATAAAAATAAAACAAAGATTATAAAAGAACGAGCTTGATTAAAAATACGACATGCTTTTCAATTGTTCGTCGAAACCAAACTTTAAGCCGAAACCTAAATTGACTAATTATTTATGAGATTTTTTTTATATATTGAATAAAATTATTTTAAATAATTAATTTGAGTATCAAATGCTTTATTGATTTCTGAAAAAAGATATACATGTATATTTACTTTAAATATAAATAATTTATAGCGTCTTAAACACAAAATCTATTTCCAATAAGAAATTTTGTTAAGCTTTAATTAATTCGATGAAGTAAGTGTAAAAATTAATTTTTAGTAAATACAGAACTTATTTCACTTCAGTTTTCTTTACATTTTGTTATAAACAGGTAATAAAGAAAATTGAGTATCTTGATTAACAGTTTATGTAATCACGTAAATATAAAAATAAAAAATAATGCATTAGTTTAATATTTACGTGGATCTAATCTTGAAAAATTACGATGAAATATAAAAATTAAATCACATGACAGAGCAATTTTCTTTGGATCGTTAAAGCAAAGAATCAATTATAGATGAATTCACTCAAAAAAATTGCTGACAAAGTTCAAAGAAACTGCCGGTAATTAAAAAAAGTTATTTACCCGATGCCTAATTATCGGCACTAATTAAAAACACCTTACAGTCTGTCAGATTTCTGATTTTTTTTTGAACGGAATATTTTTAATTGGAATATTTAGTAAGCCAAAAGCACAGTAATTAAAAATTTAGAAGAAAATAATTTACAGGTAGAAGTAAAATAATTTACGCATATTGCTTCTTTTTAATAAGCACATAAAAATACCGTTTGTATTTATGTCTTGGATGGGGATAGAAAGATTTACCCTTTTTCTTTTTTAAAAAATTCTTATTACTATGGATAATTTTTCTTAAGATTTGAGATGAACGCAATAACAAGAGAAAAATCAATTAATAGTTATTAATGACATTTCAATTAAATAATTAAACAAACTATTTATAATTCACATAAATGTTTATTTTATTTAATATCTCTAAACACAGAAAAAATTAACTCAGGACAGCTGATATTTAAGCTTGTTAAAATTGATAATGGTTTTAGAAACGGAGTTATTAATCTTCATTTTTAAAACCAGATTACTTATATTTGTTTAATTATAAAATCAAACTCATAAGACAACATTACAATTCAAATTATAAGTAACGCAATATTTGTGTTTGTTCATTTGTGAATCTGAAATAAAACTTTCAACTTAATTAAAAGATCGCATTTCTTGTTATTATTACATGGGAGCCAGGAGTAGTGAGAAAAATGTATTGAAAAATAGAATATAAATTCTTTCATACACATAATTGATTTTTATTCTTCAAAATATATATTTCTACTTCAGTTTTATGAGCCTTTTAGAATGAATAAAGCTAACATATTTTCAGAGACTTTCAACTTCCCTTTATGCTTTACAAAATCAATTTTGAAATTTTTTTTAAAACTTCCTTTTTCCTGAATTTCGATAATTTTAATTTAATTATTTTAAGAAAGAGAATGAAATTGGTCAGAGTTAAATCAAATAATTTTTAGCGTAGAAAAGTTACAAGCTATTACACTGGTATCTTATTTTTCTTAGATAACTACATGCATGAAAAGAGTGTATATTGTTGTTCAAACTTTCCGATTTCTCTTTTTTTATTACTACTACTAAGTTTCTTCAACTTCTATACTATTGCGAATTCTTCCAATCACCTATAAACTCCCTTATCCTGCTCATTACACTTCAGTTTATATAGCAAAGCTGATTTATGTAGCAAAGATCACAAGTCGAGGCTCTCGAATTAAATAATGACATAAAAATATCCATATCAATGAAATGAAATATTTTCCGATTTCTCTTAATTTAACTCTGTAAGCCCCATGGGAGAGGAAAGGTCTCTCAAATAATTTAATGTGATACATCTCGTGCTTACTCTTAGAAAATAAGCCCCCAAGCGACTTCCTGAAATTCGAAAATAATAACATTATTGTTGAGATTACAGATTTTTAATTGGGATATATTGCAATTTTCCTATCAACTAACCTTGGGAAATTTTATATTTGCATTGTCTAAAATGAAACCTCACCCAATAAAATGAAACGTGATTCCTATTGAAATTAAGAAGTGTAATGAATAGATTTGATTATAAGGTTACATAGTTTAAGTAGAGTTTAATATCAAAATTGGAAGTTAGTTAGCTGGTGATAGCGAATCAAAATAATGAGACGTGGGATACTGCCGTTTATAATCTAAGAGAGATCTAAGAAGAAATAACAAATATATATATATATATATATATAGAGAGAGAGAGAGAGAGAGAGAGAGAGTAGCAACACGCGCGCACGTGAACTATTGATGAAGGTCCTCATAATATTGAGCCTTTGTCAAGTGACGAAGTGACACCTGAACTGACACTCCCCTCTCCTAACTCCCACACCCCTTCAACAGGAGGTCAGATTTAACATGCGTCAGCCCTGGCCCCACGGTGGGTCTTTTGTGGCATTAAGGCTGCCCACGACTCGACGAAAACCATTAACCATTGGCCACGAGTCCGCAACCGTGACCGCTATTCTACCACGGCCACAATAATAAGGAAGAAGGACCATTGCCTAATTTATAAGAGGAGGAACACAGACCAGAAAATATCAAGTGACCTGGTCTAGCAATGAAAGGATAAACAAGAGAAAAAAAAAATATGATTAGATTTGCTAGCTTCATTTTAACATGAGCGAAATTTTTTCTGTTGTAATTCAAAAAAGTAAAATTATTTAAAATGAATATTAATTAGTTTCAAGTAAGCGCACTTCCAAGACTCAGACTCCACAGAAACAATTACTGTCAAGAAAAGAAAATACCTCCTTCAAATTACTAATGCATTTTTATCTAAACAAGCAAAACATTTTTAAATGCAGAAACGTTTTCCAATGCTAACAATAAAAAGAATAAAAACAGACGATTCTGCCTTAACAATCAATTATTAAATTCATTATTAAAATAAGAGCAAACGATAAATTCGAAGTAGTGAGCGAAATAAAATATGCAGTACAGTGAATAGGGAAATATTTGAATAAAAATTGAAATCTACCGCAATGGCCAAAATTAATTGATTAGAAATTTATTTTGAAGTTTTAGAAACAAAAATGCATATCTAACACAATATTCGAGAATTTTAGCGAAGAACTATCAATACACTTTGTCATTTTTAAAAAATAGGAAATTGCCATTATTTGTTCTGAGAAAAATCTTTTAAGGCCATATAAACGTGAATTTAGCATGTGAAAAAGAGTTTTGTTTTAGTAAAATGATAACAATTACATTGCTCCCTTAAAAATTTAAAAACTATTTTTTTTTCAGCAAATAATCATTGATGTAACAAAAAATAGAATAAAATGTAAGCAAATTATTTTGCCTTCCACGTATTCCCAAAGCAAACGAAAAAGTTTAAAAAGAAAAAATCTGGAATACTTAAGACGTTGGAGGAAATACCATTGAAATCAGAACAACATGATGTACCAGACCTCTTCCTTACAAATGATTTTCGTGAATTTATTAGAAAAAAAACAACGAACTTTAAAACTACTATTTTTATATTAGTGAAAAATATTTTAATGACATAATGTAGAAATTATTTTTTGATCTTGGAATAAATGTTCGGAATACCCGCTCCCTTCTCGGAGGCAAAGCTGAACTTGTTCGCGCAAATTTTGAGAACGTGTTTTTAAGTGCTGGGAGTGACTATTTGTCTCCCTTGAATAAAGGCAATCTTCAGAATTTATACTATTTGGAGATTATTTTCATAGACTATGTTTTTTCAATATAACACAAAGATATCAGGAAATGCTCAGATCAGAGGAACGAGGTGGCTAAAGAATTCGTGATATAAGTCCATTGATAAAGAAATTTTGTAGCATGTCCATGTTCATTACTAGTCTAGCCAATTGCACTATCTTTGATCCAAGAGACTTGTTCTCCTGTTTGTGGCTTGGGCATATTTGAGGAACAAATATGCCCAAGTGAGTTTGTTCAAATAATTTTTAGGCGACAAATGATCTGAAAATTTGTATTACTCAAAGAAATCTTGAGTAATGATATATTGAAAAGCGTTTCTAAGAATATGCGCAAATGAGTTCAACTTTGCCACTAGAAAAGGAAGAAAATTTTGAGCATTTGTTGCAAAAATAAGAACAAAATTTTCCACGGTAATGTTAGCTGTTTTCTTCGTCATAAGCATAAGAATAATTTCTTTTATTCTAGTTTTTTTTTTTTTTTTAATTATCATAAATTTCCGAATCTACAGCACGGGAGTTCTAGACACCCGGTATTTGCAAACAAATAATGGTTTGAAAAAGATATCAAGGGAAAAAATATAGAAACCAAAGCTTAAAGTATTAGGATAAGCTTCTAATAAAATTATGATTGATCAATAGGATTTGTAAGAGACATAGTACAATGTCGCGAGTTCAATTATTTCTATATAATTTGTTAAACCACGATTGGCAACGCTATTCGAATTCGAGAAAGAAAGCAGAACTTGAGAAAATGGCGATGCTGCGAATTCGTCGAATACGAATCTCATTAAAAAAAGAATATCAACCCCAGCTTCTGATTTGAACCATTTATGTCTATGTGAGTGTACGTCTAAATGATTAATAAACTGTTTAAAATTACATTTTCAGAGATAATATTTGAAGCTCTTCTAAACCTTTGAATTTGAAGATCGATAGAATATGACAGCCATCACGTCAAAAACAATAAATAATATTGCTTCCATAAGAATTTGATTAACTTTATAGTTTTAAAAACGTTTTCTATATCTTTATTACATAAATACAAGAAAGCGTTAGATGTAAGTTTGGATAGAAAAATATTATAACATCATCCACGACGATTATATAAGGGAATTGAACCAATTATAATAGCTAAGAATTTTTAATGCGATATTCTAAATATTAGTAACATAACAGATATCAGCTCAAGACTACTTTTGTTCCTTAAACTTCAAAACAAAATTTTATGTATGTGATAATTTTAATTCCGCAAACGGAAGAAGGTAAAAGTAATTTGAATTGCAGAATAGTTTTCTTACAAAATATATGAAAATTATAGCTATATACAGTTTTCCCATTTTCTTAGAGTCGTTCAATATTTTAGTATTTTCTTAAAAATTTAAATGGAGAAAAAATTTAAAATTTCTTTGTTCGAAGATAAAATATCATAAATACATAATATAAGCGAGGATATATTTGTAATAATTTTTTTAAATTATTTTCCGTATATAAAATACAATTTATTTAAAACACGAAGGAAGTACTCACATACACGTAAAACTTAACTTATCTGAAGACTATAAAATTCTGCAAGAAAATATGTTTGCAAGCAAAATAATGTAAAAATGTAATAATATAAATGAAAAAAGATATATGAAGTTTATTGAAGACTACACAAATAACTGTTGTGTTGAATTTATGTAATTTGAATTTTTTAAAGTTTTAAGATATGCTACGTTTTTTTATATAATGCATTAGTAATTTTCTAATACATACAATCTCAGTCGATTAGAAATACAAAGATTTCATTTATAGAAAATAATTTAAACATTAGGGAATAAAGAATTAGCATTGAAGATTTTACATTATGAATGAATCGTATTTTACATTAATATAAACATTTTAATTAATTTTATTATTCACATCATGACAGTTAAACAAATTAAGAAAAAGTGAACAAAATTATTAATTTTTGGTTTTAACCAATAAATTACAACTTCCAGATTTTTTCTTGGAAATTGTATTAATTGGTTCCTTCGTGAACATCAAATAAAAAAAATGGCACGTCGAAATGAAATTTCTATCATTTATCTAATTTGATTGATTTATGAGAAGAAAATAATTTTTAATGAGAAAAAAATCTAAAATTACAATTAATTAAATTAAGTCAATTAGTATAGTAATTAGCTTCCTCCCGGTTTATTTCCCACCGAATATTTTTCAATGGCGTAATTTTTGTTCCGTTGTTACAAATATCTTTATTCATTTCTTGTAGGATGATGAAATAGATTCAAAAGAAGACGTTTGAAGGTGGTAAACATAATAGTTTTATAACAAATTTAGTTATTATATATTTATGTATATATATCATATTTCCTGAAAAAATATTCATCAACAATGATTAAATACATTTTAGTTTGAAGATCTAAAAAAGAAAAGAAACGCTAGCTTTACAAGCATTTGTCGCTTTAATACGACTTATTAGAATTGGCCGCCAGATGAAAAATTGTTTACAGAAAAAATCGTATAGATAACTGAAACTATCCTTTTAAACGCTGGTCTTATATATCTGATTCGGCAGACTTAAGAACATAATTGTAATACGATAATCGTTTGAAATTTGCGAACAAAAAAATGAGGAAAAATTAGGGAAATTATTGGAAAATACTGAAATTGGCTTTGCTAATTTAATTTTAACTTATACTAACGTTTTTTCTTTTCATTAAGCTTTCAAAAAAGTAGAGTTATTTAAATAAATATTAATTAGCTTGAAGTAAGCGTACTCTCCAGACCCAGGTTGTACAGAAGAAATTACTATTAATGAAAGAAAATACTTTCTTCAAATTAATAATGCATTTTTATTTTCATAAGCAAAGCATTCACAAGGATTGCCAATGTTAACAATAAAAAAAATAAAAACAGAGGATTCTGCCTTAATTAAATTAAATGTTAAAATAACAGTAAACGATAAATTTCTAAAGTAGACAGTAATATTTTGCTCGGAATATTAAAACAAAAATAGACGATAAAATATTAAGTCAAATATGCCTTCAGCAAACTACATGTAACTATTATAATTATAATGTATTATATTGTCAATCTATTGAACCTAACTCCTTGTACTTCCCGTTGTTTTATGCCCATGAATTTTTGTTGATGCCATTTTCTTAAAACAAAACCACGTTTGCACATGCTAAAAATCAATTAATTTTAACCGTAATTATTACATAGTGTTTTAAGTACTATTTTAACTTTTAACTCAAGTACTTAAGAAAACATTTAATTAAAAAAAACACGTCACAAAAGCAACACACATGTGAGACTTATAAGGCAATTGTGTATTAATAAGTTATAATACATTCCACTAACTTTTTACTACATATGTCTTTGTAAGTTAAAAATAATGCACTTGTCTTAAGCATTGTATTTTCAACTAATTATTCCATACGAATCAGGTTTTGAAACATCTAATAAGCTTTTAAATCAAAATGATATATTCATATCACTAGTGCTTTTAAAATCGAAATTCAAATATGGAACTTTTTGGTAAAATTGCATTGATTTTTTAATGTTTTTAAGATTATTCATGACAAGAATGTTGTTAGAAAACTAATTTATTATCAAAACCTTTTACTATTTTCATAGTAGCGAGTCAAATGGGAGAACACCGCTCATTTGACTATGATATGTTGTAGAAACACATACAAGTACATGCTACTTTTTTACTGTTTTTATCTGACATATACTTCAGTTTTATGAACTTTCCTGTCACTATCTTAGCTAAAAACCTAATCACTTCATTTAGAGCCTTATTTAGACTCTTAATTACCTTTTTATCAAAAGCTTCAGACAAACAAAAGTAACGTAGTTGATAATAACAATTTATTAGACTTTATATTTTTATTGCATTAAACAGCGCAAATTACTTTTAATATATTTTCAATATATATATTCAATATATATATATGTATATTCAATGTATATTTTAATATATATATATTCAATATATATATATATATAAATATATATATATATATATATATTTCTTCATATAATTTTCAAGTTTCATAACTTTTTTACTGTTTAAATTATCAGGAATAATGGATAAAATTATTAATAATTTTCCCATTACAAAATCGTATTGTCGAGATTGAAAGGAGTGGCAATGCACTCAACCTGATAATAAATAATATATTTATGCCAGTAAACATTAGTGATGGAAAAAGACGAAAGAAAAAATTAAATTAATATGAATCTTGAAAACAATTAAAATTCTTTGAAAGGAAACATATCAAATACGACTAGAAATTTTTTTGATAGCATACAATAAAATCTTTTCATATTTAGAATAGTAAAATAATTGAAATTATTTCATGATGGCTAAGATACATAGAGATTTATTATGATAAACAGGGATATTTGAGTTAATTCTTAACACGTACTTTCATTATTAACTTATGATACACATTTTCATAGTTAACTTTTTGTATATAATTTCATTGTTAACTTACGATACATATTGTCATTAACTTATGATGCATATTTTTCTTGATAGCTTTTGATGCATACTTTCATTGTTATCATAATAAATAGTTTTATTTTGAGCATGTCTCAAATCAGTACTCTTTCATAGCTCTTACAATAGATGCAAATCATTAAATATAACAAATATACGAAAACATTAATTATAAGTTTTCTAAATTGAAAAAAAAAAAAAAAAAAAAAACTATAACAAACCATAGAGGAAAAATTTGAGGAAAAAAGTTTTTGTACTTAATTTATTATATGATTTTAAAAAGCGAATAGTGTTCCTTAGTCATATTTTGTCTGGTTGAAAATAATTCAATAATGTAACATTTTGTAGGAGCTTTGAGCTATACTTCAGAGAAAAAAAATTATCAAACAGAAAGATATTCAATACAAAGTTACAATAGCACATTTTCCATATTATTTTCCACCGACATATTATTCCGAAAACAAAATTTTGAGATATAAGTACTTAGCTATTATGAAACAAATTACTGCATGCATTTTCAATTAAAAAAAAGTTACTTTATTACATTCATAGAAAGTAATGCTTACAACAAACTAATAATAAAATTCCACTGGAATAGTGATTATTTCAAATTATATAAACTGAATGTTAAAATTTCTAAAAATTATCATTTGCATATCCTAAACAGAAAATCCCGCATCGATTTCAGACAGCATAAATCAGACAATTAACATATATGAATAAAATATAAGATATATTCATTATAATTTAATATATTCCATACGGGCAACATGCATTGAAACTTATTACAACAACATCAATAAATGTTAAACGAGCAATTTTGTGATTATTTCTGATAAGCAATAGAAGAATAACGAGTTTGTTTTTAAATACATTAAATTTTAAGACTAATTGCATGATATTTGGGTTTTTCAAAACGCTTTTGTGAATATGATAAGAATAGAAATATAAAGTAAGCGATACAATCAACATTTGATTCTAAAAAAACCTTGTTCGCTAGGAGGCTTTTATTATTCTCTCTTTAAGAAACACACACAACTGGGATTAAATACATTTCATTCAATTAAAACATTACAAATTAATGATGCGTATCTTGTGAAGAATATTTAATCGGATTGAAAAAAAAAAAGATGAGGATTTAACATAACTATGCAGTGTGTCTCAGAAAAATATTATTTTATTGAAATGAAGTTATTAAAGTATAATACTCATGTTTCTTTTAAATTACAGTATTCATGTAAAAGATATTGCGAATCATATTAGAAGAGTTAATACATTTCAAAGTACATTTTAAATATTTACAGTTATAATATTCAGATATGCTTATAAATTCAGCCTTATTTCTTATCTTGGAATTTTTTTTAAAATTGTGAAAAATTGCATAAAATCGAAGTTGGTGGTATGTGTTTCATCAAAAAGGATATAAGGGAATTTAAGGGGAGTTTTTATTATGATCTACACTCTTTTGATAAGAAATGTAAAATATCAAAATACATTTGTAGTATAATATTTATATATAAGTTTATAAATTACAATCAGTTATATTTTATAGGAATTTCTTTTTGTCAATAATTTTTCTCGGCGTTTTGTGAAGGTTCAAATCGAATCAAAATAAAAATAAAAAAACTTCTTTTTTGTACTTTTAGAATCAATTATAAATCGTATCTTCTTCAAAAACAGAAGAATGTTTCATTCAAGTGAAACATTGCAAACATTATGATATCGATTTTTCAGCTATTATTTCTTTACAGTCCTCTAGATGACGCCACAGTCAACCTAATGACGTGATAGTAGATGACGTCATCTACTGTAGTAATTTCTAGTTAATAATTGCTCCTTCAAAATATCGTTTGGAAAATCATTTTTGCCTTTTTCATAAAATTGTTAATAATTATTTTTTGCTCGATGAAAATCGTTAGCTACATCTACTGATTTGGAAATTGTATTTTGTGAAAATGTTATACAATTTTCAGACGCGCAAATGAAGCATTCACGCCTCCAATCAATCGATATTTATTTCAGAGCGATGATTTATTTTAATTCTATTTATATTAAGGGAATATTAAGGAAATATTAAGGGAATGTAAGACCCCGTTAGCAGTTCTTTTATTAGATATTTATAAATAAAAATTTATAGTCACCATATTTAAACATATATATAGTACACATTTCAGAAAAACAAACTTCATTTTCAAACAAACAATTAAAATTTTTAATTTTTTTAAAAAAGTATTTCAATGCTTTAAAAATCCTACTTTACCAAATTTGAATATTTTTATGCAATTTTTTCTCAAATTCTCAGAAGATCGGAAATTTATTGTGTTATAAATTTAATGAGAATGTTTTCATAATATTTGCTTTTTACTAAAATAAATAATATAACAGACATTGCAATTAAAATAAAACGGTAATTCTCCAAAAAAAGTCTTCAAAATTTTTATCATTGACATATGGTTATATATTAGTTCGGTTATGTATGTTCTGATATTAATATTCTATACGTATTCAGTGTTTGATGGTATGGAAATATTTTTTACATTTGATTATTTGAAGGTTTATTTGTAGCAATACGAGTTCTAAACTCAACCAGTTTCGTCAAATTTCATATGCTACTAATAAATACTTTTACAGTAAGTAACGATCATGTAATATTTCGTATAACTTTTATTACCAAACTTAACAAAAAGAGTCATGAACAATAGTCTAAGGAAAACAAGAACAGTTATGATAATAACCAGTTAATTTTCTTCAATTTTATGGTTATATAATGTTTAAAATCTTCGCCATTGAGGAATTGAATTAGGGGTTTATAACAGTAAATACCCAATTAGGGGTTATAAAAGTAATTATTCAATTAGGGTTCATAAATGTAATTTATCCAATCAATTGTAATCTATACTTAATATTAATATTTTCAATCTTATCTACATAGATTACGTTTCATTTTTTGGGAGAAACTTTGAATTCAAACAGGATTCGATAAAAAAAAAAAAAAAAAAGAAAAAAAAAAGTTTATTTAAAGGAAAAATCTCGTTAGAGCAAAATGGCTTAAGTAATCTATGTCATTTGATGTGATTTTCCAAGAAGGCAACTTCAAACGCTTAAAGAAACAATTGACGATACAGAACATGAGCAAATCATCTGATAACAGGCACATACGTTAAGTCAACAGTAAATTACACATAGACGATGAATGGTCTTTCTTTGTGATTTTCACTATAATTATAAATTTATTTTCATGATAAATATCAGTTCATGTAATGCTTGTAGAACATTTGTATAATCTTTTTATACCACTATTTTGTGAGGATTGGTTAACTGTCATCATGGTTTGAGAGTCGCCTGGAACATTAATTTCTTAATTTTGGATTTGTGAAATCTGTTATGAAAATGGATCATCAATTACGTTTTCCCTTAGTACGAGTAACAATGAGGGATGAAATCAAGATTATATGAGAACAGAAAAAGGAGTTTATACGACAAAGAGTGTTATTAAAATAAAAACACGCTTTTTCGATTAATATCTTAATTTTTTTAGTTGACTCTGAAAAAAATGTTTTTAGTAGAAGTTATTTTATTCAATGTCTTACATGTAAATTGTATCACCATAAAAATCTTTCGCATAATTTCTTCTTTAAGAACCTAATTGTTTAGAATTACTGGAAAAATTCATAATTATATACTTATGTAAGAAATAATGATTAAGACAGTTGTCTAAAAATATCAATGCCCCCCTTTTCGACATGATGTCTCTCCCTGCATAAATGTATGGATGTGTTTCTCCCCTCATATTTCTGTCCCTGCATAAAAGAATGAATGAATAAGACAAATTTGAAGCAACTTATACATTTATACCTTAACATACAAGCAGAACTTAACAGAATTTAAAAGAAAGAAAGTTTCGTGTGTCCTGCAAATAAATAAAATTTATGATTTTATAATAATTAAATAAAATATTATGTACAGTCGAAACGTAAGCAAAAATCTCTTCAACATATTTGGTCTACCAGAGAATTCTACCAGTAAAAGGGAATAAAAGCGATGCATTCTTCATACATTTAATAACATTTATTGTAAAATATAATTACCGTCATTACTGGAATTGGTCTATAAATATTCCACATGAAAGCTTCATGAGTTAAACGAGAAAATTCTGCTTAAAAGAGCGGTCATATGCCTATTTCTACATGATTGGAACAAAAAGAAACCCTTTTTGCACCAGATGATAACTGGTAATGAAATGACGATTACCGACGAAAACGTCATAAGGGAAACATCATAATGCGAGAGTCACGACAACCTGGTAACTCCATCTTTAATTTTTAGTTTAATTTTAGTTTAGTTTTTAATAACGTCGCACTAGAAGCAACACGAGGGCAATTGGCGACGGACCTCGTAATTTTGAACCACGGTCAAGGGACGAACTCTATCTTTAAACCAAACTCCTGCCAAAATAAGAAAATGCTGCATATATGGGGAAAGTTTCATGGACATTATGAACTTTTAATACATTATGAACTTTTAAAACCTAATGAAAATCTCATTTGGGAGAGATTTTGTCAGCAAACCCAAAGGGGCCAGCGAAGTACATTGTACTACTTGAAGGCAAATACAAGCTTCTTTGAAGTCTTGTCAGAAAATCACAGAGCTAGACTGGGAAATTCTGCCGCATCTACCATACTTTCAAGACCTAGTACCCTTCGATTATAAACTATTTTTCTCCCTGCAAAGGTTTTTGAAGGGAGAAAAAAAATTCAAAACTGAGGCACATGCCAATTTCCCTTTTAAAGATAAAACATCCTTCAAAAATGATATTTATTAATAAACCATCTCGTCAGAAAGAGGTCATAAGTAACGATAATTTTGTACAATAAATATTATTAAATGTAGGAAAAATATATTATATTCTTTCACTTTAGTTCTTTTACGTCGTAAGAGATTTTATATTTGGAACCCTAGTACGCAGTCACGAGAAGTAAAATATGTAAAACCCTCCATATCCATAAGAAAACGATAATTTAAAAAGCAGGATATCAAGTCTTTGCTTCGTAAAATATTGTCCTGCATAGCAAAATGTCCAACACAATCTTCTTAATTAAATCATAATGCTGTAGGAGGGAGGGAGAAAAAACTAGTATTTCTCGAAGAAAGTACACATAAAATTAAAAATGTGTTCTGAATGTAACCGATTAAATATCTATACTTTTTCATTCACGAATTATGAGGTAAAATTGTAATAAACGTGTGAAAATTATAACTGGTTAATTTTGTAAAGATCATTCTAAAGGGAAAACTTTTGGTTAACTATTAGTTTAATTATTGAATAAGCGTTCAAAATGATCTAGTGAAAAAAAAAGATACAAATTCGTATATATTATTCACATGGTCAAAAATAATTAATTTACAGCTTCATCAATTAATTTTTCCAAAATTTTATTAAATTTTAAGTTACATTTGTGAAGAAATGAAAAAACTAAATGTACTTTTTCACTGAAAAAAAAAATTCTTTGAACTGGAATTCATTTATTTTATAACTCTTTCCACCGTTGTTATAATCTTATATAAATAATTAATGAAAAAATTTCTCTAGCGTTAATACATATTTTAAATTTATATGCCAAATTTATTTTGAAAAATAAAAATAAAATTATTGTATAAGGCAAACTTCATGTGAAAGTTAAATATTAGTTATAGATGAATTCATTTAAAACGAGCCCTAAACTACTCGTAATTAAAAGAAAAGATTCTGGTACTCCTAATTAAAATTTTTCATTAATTAAAAGCATTGCACAATCTATCGATCTTATTAGCATTTTTACTCAGTTGTTTTCCTTTAAGTTGAATACTTCCCCTTTTTGATGTTGTAATTAAATCTACTAGATGTAAAATAATTTACGCATCTCACTTATTTTTAATTGATAATATAAAAGAAGAAAACACAC
>BMAW01038146.1:0-11881 GCA_019974015.1 Nephila pilipes | reverse complement strand
CTGGCCCGATTCCAAATCCGCCGCCGTGATAGCGTGGACAGTGAGAAACGGGCTGTTCTCCCTCCTCGTCTTACGCTCGGTGGGAAGGTTTTTATTCCTGCCACGTGGCATTTTTCTTACCCTGCCTCTTCCATAATAATTCTGACACAGAGAGGCTATTCAACCCTAACCGAGCCAGAAAAAGAGCGGAGGCGAGAATTTTTTCAATTGCCGGCATCTTTCCCCAGGTTCAGAAATGGTCGGTTTTATATTCATGGGAAATAAGTTTCCTTATACGATTCATTTATGCCCCTTCGTGTAAGTACGTAAAGTTTTAATTTTCGATGTCAGGATAACATTTATTTTTCATATTAGTTGATCCTTATGTGCATCATGTTGTACATTACAGCTATTCACGTCTCTTTGTTTGGATATAGGAAACCCGTAGGTTGAAGTAACCCGGTATTGTAGAGTTTTAGTTTTAATTAATATCCCGGGGTATCATGAAGTTTTAATTACTACTAAAAATACCCGATATATGTGGATACAAGTTATTCTACATATGAATGGATCCTTGTGTACATAATATCGTAAATGACAGCTCTTCATGTTGATTTGTTTGGTTTCAGGAAGCCGTAGGTTGAAGAAGTAACCCGTAGTATCGTAGTTTTAATTAATATTACGATAAGTTTTAATTATTACTGAAAATAGCCTGTATATCTGGATAAAAGTTATTCTACATATTAATGGATCCTTGTGTACATAATATCGTAAATGACAGCTCTTCATGTTGATTTGTTTGGTTTCAGGAAGCCGTGGGTTGAAGAAGTAACCCGTAATATCGTAGTTTTAATTTATATTCCGTTAAGTTTTAATTACTACTAAAAATAGCCTGTATATCTGGATAAAGGTTATGCTACATATTAATGGATCCTTGTGTGCATAATATCATAAATGATAGCTATTCATGTTGATTTGTTTGGTTTCAGGAGGCCGTAGGTTGAAGAAGTAACCCGTAGTATCGTAGTTTTAATTAATATTACGATAAGTTTTAATTATTACTGAAAATAGCCTGTATATCTGGTTAAAGGTTATGCTACATATTAATGGATCCTTGTGTGCATAATATCGTAAATGATAGTTATTCATGTTTGGTTTCAGGAAGCCGTAGGTTGAAGAAGTAACCCGTAGTATCGCAGTTTTAATTAATATTACGATAAGTTTTAATTATTACTGAAAATAGCCTGTATATCTGGATAAAGGTTATGCTACATATTAATGGATCCTTGTGTGCATAATATCGTAAATGATAGTTATTCATGTTTGATTTCAGGAAGCCGTAGGTTGAAGAAGCCAGCAGTATCGTAAAGTTTTAAGGTATCCGTACACCTTTAAAGCGTCATTTTTGTCAAAATTTTCGATTTTCTAATTTTAATGTCAGTTTAAAATTTAAACTTTTCTCTTTCTAATAGTGTTTGAATTTTACTTATACCTTATTTAGAGAACTTATGTTACAAGGATTTGTATTTTACTCGGTAGTAAATTTTTAATTACATTCGAAAGTTTGTTTTTGATTTTTCTCGAAATGAGTTTTCTCGACATATTCATATATAACAACGAAAATATCAGAAAAAGTTACGAACCAAATTAATTTAAATTTTACAAATATCTTCCTTATATAATTTTTAAGAACCCCTACAACTTTCATGGTTGTAAAATTGATATGTTTTTAGATATTGACATGTGTAAATAATGTATTGTTATAGCTTTTTTTTTTTTTTTTTTTTTCATTATTATTTGACCCGAAACACAATAAAAAATGTAGTAATATGATTTTCATCATGAAAATAGTACCAGCTCTAAAAATGTTATGATGAATAAGATAAAATTTACAGAATAATGATATTTTTGTTCACTTTTGAGTTATGAGCGTTATTCTGATTATCAATTTATGTACTATTTTCACCATGTTTTCCACTTCAAATTTTTTTTTTCAATTAAAAGCAATTATTAAATGTGTTTTTCATAATTTTAGGTTATAATTTAGCATTAAAAATATTTTGATTCCAAATATCAATGTATTTCAAAAAAATTTCTCCGAAGGTGTACTGATACCTTAATTAATATCCCGGGGTATCGTTAAATTTTAATTATAACTTAAAAGTAATGATCGACATGGATATTTATTTTTTTTTGTTATTATTCAGGCTTCTCTACATAGTCTCCATCCAGAGTTGTATATTTCCCCTAGCGTTTTTAGATTTTTCGAAGACCTTTATTGTAGATTTCAGTAGATCGAATTCTACCTTCTCCATGCTGCAAGTTGCTCCAATCTACGAAATTACCATTAGCGCAGTTACAACAACAGTACAACAAACATATTAGCTATCTGCAAGATCAGTGAGAATAACTCAAATCTCTTAACCATGTCTTAGATGGGTCGATGTGAAACGTGTGCTAATTGCGAGATAATAATTGAAATGTTTGTGTGTTAGGATTCAAACAAAAAAATAAAAGAAAATTAAATCATTTTGATTTTGAAAAATTAGATGAAGACTCGTTGACTTGTCCTCTCGCACAGTTCGAAACCCAGGCCGGCCCTACATATTACCCCCTAAAAGAGGGCATCTTCTGTCTCGGGTAGTTTGGAAGTATCAAATTTCAGAGAGAGAGAGAGAGGGGGGGGGGTTGCTTTCCGTGACACATGGTTGTACAGAATGGCGGGTTCTCTCGCATATTTCCCTTCCACTGTAACTTTTGGGGATTTTCATATAATTTTTATTGTATTGTTAACCTCTCCTTATAAATGAGCCTTGACTTATGTAATTTAAATAGAATATCGAATAGAATCGATGAGATGCGTTTATAAACGGTAATGAGCGTATAGAGTCAGTTAGCGTTAGAAAGAGGAATACAAAGTTGAACAATGAAATTAAATATTAAGTGTAGTAATGAGTTTGATAGCGTGTTTTAGAGAAAAGAAAATGTAACTGAGAACTGAAAATAATACATGTATTCATCAAAATATAATCTATCATAGTTTAAAACCTTCCGCCACTGGTCGGGCAATTTAAAGACGCCAGCAGTGTAGAACGATTTGTTTTATGACGTGACGAAATCGTCCACCCATTCTAGTGCTTTATCCACTTATCTGATGCATATAGAAGACAAGGCATTGCGCATCGTCCGTTGTGCATCGAAACAAATGGATAGTTTGAAGGGGCTATATCCGGCCTATATGGCGGATATTCCAAAACCTCTCATCCAAGCTTTATTAGGATGTTTTTGACTGTTTTTGCAATCTGAGGCCTTGGAGTAGTTTTACGGGGCGCAAACCTTTGGATTAAATGGATATTTTCGACCAATTTCTTGATTCAGTCGCATCAATTGTACTAATGTAAGTCGCTAAGCTCGACAACTGGGACGTAACCACTCTTCTAATTTACCGCTTGCGAAGCTTCTTAGTTTAGGACACATTTGGCGTCGTAAGTGGTAAAGCAAGGTTCTACTTCCGGAAGGATATGTATAAAAGAACCTCTACTCCTTCTTCTAAGGTTTGGGTATTTGCAAACATTTATAAGATTGATGAATCACTATTACATCCATTGAAAGGGTGTGTTTTGTGTCATATCTAGGTCTTTGGCACATATTACACAACTGCAGTCTGACCCCATTAACATGTGGTAATCAAAGGTTTATGGTTACTAAGCCCCGGGTTTAGCGAGACGCGTTACAGTATTAATGCAGATTGAGCTAAATCCTCAAAACATTAGTGTTTTCCGCTGTTCTTGCCATTGACTATTCCTTTATCTGTATCCTTGTTATCAGCAAACCGACGAAATTTATCCAAAAGCTTTACCATTCCTTGTAGTATGAACTCAGGTAGATTTAATTCTCTGACCATTTCTGTTTGACTCGCTCCTTTTCGAATTTGTTCAAAAACATTGATTTTTGCCTGGATTGTATAAGTCTACAAGTATACGCTTAAGCCATTTCGACGTTATTTTTAATTAATACGGAAATCTTTTATACAGGGTGATCAATTTAAAAAATTACCCATTTGTCTTTTGTATTATCCCCATCTATAATATATGTTGCAAGACTTTCAACATCATTACTTATTTAATATATCTATATGTAATGTGTGGCTACCGTTTGTTTCACTTTCTAAGTACGAAAACTCGTTTTCTAAACATAAATTCGCGTGAAAATCATTAATAATTTTAATCCAATTCTGCGCAAATGATTTGGGTAAACAGTCGGCTTCTTTCAACGTTTTTATTATTATTTTTATTTTTTAAGCCTCATTTCAAAAGATTATGAATGGCAACAATAAAAATCGTGTGCATGAATCAATTCTTTGAATTTAATGAATTCCGAAGTGCACATGGACATAATTCAAATTTTTATTGCTTCATTTGAGATTCAGGACAGATACTGCCGGTTTCAGCAAGACGGAGCCACTCCACACATTTCAAACCTAACAATGAAAGTACTTAAGGAATTCTTTGATGACCATTTCATTTCAATAGATCTCTGACCACCAAGATTAGTAGACTTTACCCCATTAATTTTTTTGTGGGGTTATCTCGAAGATAGGGTTTCCAGAGAAGTCCTGCAAACATCTATGAATAAAAACAAATCATAACTGAAGAAATCTCGTCAATAACATCAACAATATTGCAAAGTGTGTCAAGAAACTTGGTTCCTCGTGTTCATGTTTGCATTCAAAATAGTGGCGAACATTTTCAGCATTTGCTATAAGGAATGATAATGTAAAAATTTGAATTAAATTATGTTTTTCAAGATCACTAACATTGTGCGTCTCCATTTCTGTTTTACCTCACAAATAAAGTTGTAACAGTCCAACAGTGTTGGAAATTGTCTCTCACACTTAAGAAAGGTTCAAACAGTAATGCTTCAGTGTTAGAATGGTTGTCACAACCATCAGAGTAAGGGTAATAACAAAAACTAACGGGCACTCTTTTAAATTGGAAAAAATGGGGGAAAAAAATCCTTATGGAAAAAAAAAAATTCTTACAAGAAAAAAAAATGTTTATGACTCTTAAAATTTGATCAATACGAAATGATTGAAAGTACAACTAATCTTACTGACCTCAAAATCTAGAAATTAATAAAAAAGAAAGAAAAAAAAAATCTTAACTGAAACATTTCACTTTTCGAGAGTAATGTTGCTTCATGTGTATAAAATAGAAAGGGAAGGAAAAGGCCCATATGTGCTCTTAACGGGAAGTCTTGACGTCATCCGAACAAAACATTAATCTAAATTTCATAAAAATAGGGGAAAAAAGGATTATGAACCACACAATATTGATGAGTGATATCACATGCGATTGCTTACCGGAAGAGAAATAGTAAAACCGCGTGTAAAGCAGTCTTTCGTGTTACCGAGATCCGTCGCCATAAATAACGTCATAGACTGCCATGTTTCAGTGCAGTTGGTACAGTAATTGAATTGACGTAGAAGTACTATAAAGTTATTTTTTAACAAGACCCAGTAAAATTATCCCAAGTCGAAAGTGTCCATAAAATTGATAGTTAAATTCTTCCAGACTACGTCACATTTCTAAAGGATGTGATACTCAAGATATCCCAGACTTATCAGATTGTTTAATTGAGATTCTGGGAAGGTGAAGATGAAAGCAAAAAAAAAAAAGGGTGTACTTTAAGAGTTTCAAAATACAACATTCAGACAGAAATTTGTGGCATCAACGCATAAACACAGCTGTAATCAAGGCGCATGCGTAAACAAGAGTAAAAGTGGAAACTTCAGAAAGTCAGCAAGTAATTCGCGATGAATTATGTTCAAATTACCTTAAAACCTATACGGGGTGCTGAATAATTCAGCTCAACCCATTCAAATAAGCATAACTTGATATAAAATCTTAAATAAACCCGATTTATAAACCTTTTCTCAAGTTGAAAAGAACAAGGAAAAGTTTTGAATATATTAATGTACTGCTTCATATAATTATTCCTTCCATTGTACAATTTAGGAGAAAACACCCCTAATTAATACATAAAATTTACTTTTAAATATTAGCAATATTAATAAAGATATTGCAAATTAATAATAAACTATTCCTTAGTATATATTTTAAAAATGCGTCATGTATAGATTAAAGAAAATTTTATCAATATAGAGATACGCTTAGTTTTTTTTTCGAAAAATGAGGATTTGCAAAATGAAGTAAAATTATTTCGATCGTATAAATTTGGACTTTATTTTGTTCAGCACGCATCATTCAAAAAGTTGATGTTGCATTAAGTGTGCAAATTTGAAACAAATTATTCTTTAGTTTTAAAATTTGAATGAATATTCAATTTAATTGATTTACATATTTTAAACTAAAGTATTAGATTTACATAAAATTTGTTTCAATGTTCGGTGATTTTTTTTTGTTAAATTCATAATAATGAAATATTTTTAGATCATTTTAAAATCCCAATCAAGTGATTAAAAATTTTATAATCACAATAAATAAATAAAAATAAAAAACCCTCTCACATAGGAATGAATTGAGTGGTCCTACTTGCTTAAGAGAGAAGTCTCAGACCCTTAAACATTATATATATAAATTTTTTATATATTTTTCTTATATACTTAAATATGAATATTTTATTTTTATTCCTTCTTCTATTTACAATGTTTTATCGGGTTATTTTTATGGTTGGCTCCGTATATGTCCTCTTTCTCATTAGTACAGTGGTGATTATATACATACATATGCATGCATATAAAGTTCAGATTATCCTGAATACTTTAAGACAAATTTCATGAAAACATTCTAATTATTTCCGGAGATATGATAAAAAAATGTTCATGCTTACTTCAAATCAATTTTACTCTATGGAAAATATTTCAGCTCGTTTTCTCAAAACATGATTTTGTATCATTTAGCGTAAGGTAAAAAGTATCTAAGATAACCTCACGAAAATTGCACAGTAGTTTTAACATCTTATTTCGCAATTATTTTGAGCTAAATTATTTTGATTTGTACATATATTTTGATAATTTTCAGAGCGAGGCAGATTTATATTAAATTATGAAAAACTGTATTGTCCATTTACAATAAGCTTCAGAAATTGAGAATTGTATTTAATGTTCCATATTTTTTGTTTAATTATATTTCTAAGCATTTAATATGCATTCTGAGAGAAAAATTATGCATTCTGAAAAAGAAAAAGAATTATTAAGAACTGTGCGTTCTAATCAATGTTCCATTAATTAAAGAGAAAACGAAGTGTTATCATTAAGAAATGTTTTATAAATTATGAAATTTTTTTATGAGTATTTGAAAGTATTCAAAAATTAGGAATTATCACATTTAAAAATATTTATCGTTTCAATGAGTTTTTAAAAATATATAAGAGCTCGGAGAAAGTAGATGGTCCATTTACTGATTTTAACACAGCCGTATGATCCTTTAAAAAATATGTGTTAGAGTTGATTGTTTAGATGTCAACAATGTTAGATTTCATAGAAATTCCTTAAGCTAAATTTTAATGCTTGTTTTTCAAATACTTTGCATTTTTATTTTATTTTTAAATATAATCTAAAAGTAATTATTACGTAAATAAACTCATAAACTAATAAAAAAAATTCTGAATAATGTTAGTTTATGTTTGAAAAGTAAAAAGTCAAGAAATTGCGATAAAAACTGTAATTTTTTAGTGTGAGGAATCATATTTTAGCACATTTATAAAACGAAATACCTGACAGGGAAAATATAAGCGTGATTTCCCCTGTTGCTCACCTTCCTCTTCAACCATAACCGCTCGTAGTGAAACTCGTTTTACAGATTTCCGTCCCCTTGATGCGATTCAAATTTTCCCTATAAACATTGGTTTAGCGATACTTCCACTTACTCACTATAAGTTTCTGTTGTGATTTAAAAAGGAAAAATAGATGAAAAGTTATATTTTAGCTCAAAAGTACTTCAATAAGTTTTCGAATGAGCTCTTTTATAAACTTTGCATTTTATTTTTGCGTTCAATGCTATGCATAAAATTTTTTGATAAATTGTAAACAAAGTAATATTTCTAAAAACCTATTAACTGGTATAAAATAACAGTAAGTAGAGGCCTCGAAATTAAGAATTTCCCCTTCAGTTACAAAATGTTATTTATTGAGATAATTCTTTCTAACGATAAGAAAAAAAAAAAAAAACTTAAGCATTTGGTTGTGATATTTTTTTCATTTATGAATTTTTCAAGCAACAATTCATTAACATTTCCCACAGATTTACTCATATTTTGATATGTTTTCACGATTAGATTATTTTTTTTTTTTAAAAAAAATGAACTCTGATTATGCGAAAATAATGCTATTTTTTTCTCTCTTTATGTTATGACAAGATAAGATGATCAGTCTCAAAATGTAAATTTTTACGCGCTTTACAAAACAAATATGTTTTATTTTCTATCAGAGTAAAACTCGTATAAAATGAAATTCCATCTCATCTCGAAATTCCTCAGCTAATAATACGCACGTATTCTTAGATTATTGCATGCTTTCGTCTTTCAGTTTCAATATGCTTAGGTTCATTTATCATTGGATTGTTTTAAGTTCTATGGAAAGGTCTAGATGCGAAATGGAGAGTAAATAGAAAACCAGACCAAACTACGTTAATTTAATTAATGCAAAATACAGAAAGATGGATCAAATGCAAACAAGACTTTCACCTCTTTTTAACATCTTCTTTTTAACTTTAATTTTCTTACATATTTTTCCAAAGCAACCATGATAAGTTATTCAAAGTTTAAATAACCATTTGACATTATTTTATTCTTTATCTGTTCATTTATTCAGTGGTTAGTTCTCTGAAGCAAATCTGACCCAGGATGGAAAAGCACAGTAAAAAGAAACTGCTCCTCTATGAGTAGGAATAAAACGTGGTTATACGATGGAAAAGAACTCATTAGTATTTTTAGGAATCATCAAAAGGTATTGTATGCATTAAATTTCTTCATGATCGACATACAATTAATGCAGTATTCTACTGTGGGCATTTGGAGAAGATTAAAATAGTTCATCTGTCCAAAGAGCATCCAATCACGATGTGCGATGATGTTCTCTTCCTCCAGGACAATGCAAAATCCCACATCGCTGGTGTAGCACAAGAAAAATTAAAGAAACTTCACTGGATAACACTTGAATATCATCTCTACAGTTCAGATTTCGCACCGACAAACTGTCATTTTTTAACCCCCTCGAAGAAGCGTTAAGAAGAAAAAAAAATTTAATGGAGTAAAAAAGGAGAATTTGTACCCAGTATACGTCCGATTTCTTTTGTACTCCACAGGTATAAAGATTTAACAATACATTGGAAAAAAACTGTGTAGATCTTAAATAAGGATAAAAGATAAATTTGATTAATGTAATTTTGGTAATAAGTATTTTAGAAACTATGTATTTCTGAAATAAGCATTTCTGATTAAGTATTTTTGATACTAAGTATTTATGAAAAAATTCTCACTTGTACTTGATCCCTCTTCGTACTAAGAAAAACAGTTAGTGTATGAGTTTATATCACCGTTCACGCCTGCTTTCACCGGTAACGAAACTTAATTTTCAAAAATATTTTGTAACAATGATAAATTAGTCTTGAAGTTTTTATTACATTGATACACATATATCATGCCAAATCCAGTCGCGATCGAATATTTAAATAGTTCTTACACTAAAGATGTTCAGTTCTGGCAGTAAGAGAGAGCCACACAAAAGAAACTTTGTAACTTGAATTTTTATCAATTTTTATAAGCACAATAATAAATAAACAATCTTTTACAAAAAAATACTATAGCTTATTACATTATACGAACTCCAAGACAAAATTCGAACAGTAGAATTGTAATATTTACCTATTAAATTTCTGAAATTAGTTACGAAAACAGTTATATATAGCAAGCGATTTATTTAAGCAGATATTATATATTCCACAAGCTACTATTATGCTTTTAAAAATCAAATTACTGAATTAAATATTAAAATTAAAACAAACAAAAACCGAGGAATATAATATTATTGTTTAGAATTTAATAATGAAGATTGATTGTGAGAGATAGTTTTTATTAATGTTGCACTAAAAGCAACATACGAAGACAATTGGAGACGGACCTCGTAATTTTGAACCTCAGTCAAGTTACGAGGACGAAACCTGAGCTAGCATTGATCTCTCCAAACATCCACACAACTCCAATAGGGGGCTTTGAACCTCGATAGATTTAGCATGAATCAGCCCCCTCAACATGGTGGATATTTAATGGCATCTGGATTCGAACCTCCGACTCGATAAAACCACCGGCCACGAATTCGCGACCATGATCCTTAGAGTACCGCGGCAACACGATAATGAAGACTAAATTACATTTCATTTCGTAGACTTTTAATCATTGGGTAGAAAGTTTTGATGTCCTGGTTTTAAATAAAGAGCATTGGATTCAAGGGTTAAATATGCTGAGGCTAAGGGTCTTAAAGATTTTATGGCATGGATTAGAAGATGGTTCGTATATACTATCAATGTTTTATGGTACAAAGGTATAACTTCATAAAATTAATGCAATGCTATTTCTTTTCAAAGTAATTTTCAGAGCATGCAATCAAATGATATTTAAATCATTGCCCATGTTGCAGAATGTTACAGATAACTTAAGATTTTAATTTTAGAAGAAAAAAATTTTCTGAAACTTATGTGAAAATATTTTTCTCATAGCTTAACGACTAAATTAAAAAAAAATCTCTTTAAATTATTATATTAAGAGTTTTTTTTTATAAATGTAAAATTTTTGAAGAATAGAATATATATTACTTAAAAAATGTACAATTTAAAAAAAATATAATTTTTTTTTTTTTACATTTAAAAGTGTTGAAATACTTTTATGAACCAAGATATATCAAGCAATATATTACATTGTTCTAATAAGAAAATAATAATATAATTGTTATCATTACAATATTATATATTTGGGGCAAATAGAATGCAAACTAAACAACAACAACAAAAAAAGAATTTATACATATGTCTTTATGAACGAAAAAGGCAAGCTCATTAAAAAACATTCCCAGTGGAATTTATATATCAATGTTGCAACTTAGAAAAAAATGGCTAACATATTGAATGTAGAGTAAAGGTTACGTATGAGAATGTAAATAACTTTAAAATTAATAAAATAACCGAGGAAATGTCCGGAATAATTCGCAATTTGATTCGTTTTAGAGTGAGAAAAGAACTCAAATATTAAAGCTTTCAAATAAACGTTTTTTTTTAATATGTTAACATAAAAATTTTGAAAAAATATATAACGGAATGAATACTAGTAAATAAGTGCGAATGTAAATAACAGTGGAATGAACGACAGCCAAGATAAGTGCTGAGAACTAGGAAAAACTAGAAATGTCTATTCGGAAGAAGAAGGGAGCCCCCAAAAAGAAATGGATATCTGCAATCAATATCTATCACGTGAAGATAATGGACTGTGTGATAAACTTTATTGAGGTGAGAAAATATCCTGTTTAAATAGAGTCCATGTAAATGTAAAATATAAGACTTGCCTCCGAATTTATCCACAATACCATACATTTTAGGCTGAAAATAGGGCTAAAATATTAGAGCTTTCAAATAAGTGTTTGCTTTTGTTTGCTTGTTGAACTATAAAAATTTGTAACAAACAAATTACGAATAGAACCAAAGTCGGCAAATAAATATTTCTAATTTCTTTTGAGGGATTCTTGATTGAAATGTATTCAGATAGTATTAAGAATTATTGAAATAAAATATAAATGAAAATTACTTTAATAATACAGATTGATATCAAATGTATTTAAATACATATATAGCTTACGTATGTAATAAATTATTCTTAAAAGATAGGTTTTTGA
>BMAW01038138.1:0-14028 GCA_019974015.1 Nephila pilipes | reverse complement strand
ATATATATATATATATATATATATATATATAAATATATATATATGGGTTTGTAGAAGAAACACCCGATCATAGAGGGCACTGTCTCTGCTACTGAAGGATGCCCGCTCTTGAAGGAGAGTCGACGGCAGTCATCGGAACGAGGAATACGCCTTTGTTGATGACTCTAGACGATTTATGATTTAAGACGCTGAAGAGTCTGTTTAATGTTTTTAAATGTTATTGTGAAATGTCTCGTCAACTATGTGAAACTTTATGTTAACGTGAAACGTCAATATTAAATGTCTGTGTGCTAATTCAAAGTTTGATTTTTTATTAATTAATATAGGCCATCCCACAAATCAGAAGTGGGATTGAGGCGCATAATTAGATGTAAACTGATAAGGATATGAGCACATGATAAGGAATAGAAATAGGGATTTAGTCGCATAATCAAGATATAAATTGATAGGGATGTTGGCGCATTATTGAATGTAAGCACATTAGGACTCGATTAGGATATAAAAATCGTGATAGTGTAGGACTCATGATTAAAATTGTGAGCATTGACTGAAAAAAAAAAGTGTGGATAACTGTGTGCTGACCAAGGATAAATTCAAGACTTTGAGGTGAGTCAGATTTATTCTTATTTGCTAATTTAAATATGAAGATTGATGATATTAATGTAGTAAGCGATGCACTGAAGAATCTCAAGAAAGAAAAAATTAAAACTTTGCATAAGTTTATTTTTGATACTGATGGCGATGCTAAAAATACGGAAAGAATAAGAAATTTTACTGGTTTCGAATTCACAGTAAATGACTCTAATTTTAAGTCTAAATTAAAAACTATTAATGATACTTTTTCATTACTTGAATTGATTAACATTTGTGATATTCTGAATATTGCATTCCAAGGAACAAAAACCGAAATAATCAAGAAAATATTAGTTCTATTAAATGATGTTAACTCGTTTTATCAATATATTCAACATTCGAATCAATCGGAAAGCGAAATGGGAGTAGAAACGAAACAAAATCCATCAGTGCAGAGCCAGAACATTAATGAGTCAGCAATTCATTCTAAGAGCTGTGTTATGATTATGGCGCCACTCGAAATCAAAATATCTCTGTAAGCTTTTCAGACATTGAAAGAGTTACTTCCTCTTTTAATGGTGAATTGCATGAAAACATTTCAGTTTGGTTTGAGCAGTTTGAGAGCGCAGCGAATATTTTTAATTTATCTGACCTACAAAAGTTTATTTTCGCAAAACGATCGCTTGGTGGTAATGCCTTATTATTTGTGAGAAGCGAATTGAATATTACGTCATACCAGGAATTAAAACGAGTGTTGATAGATGAATTCGAGGTCACTACTAATTCAGCCCAATTGCATGAAATATTGAGTAGGCGTAAAATGAAAAAATCTGAATCTATACAGGAATATTATTTTATAATGAAAGAGTTGGGTAATCGAGGGAGAATTTAAGATACCGCTTTAATGCAATATATTATACGAGGAATTAATGATAGAAATGAAAATAAATTAGTTTTGAATGGTTGCAAAGATTTACGTGAATTTCGCGAAAAATTGAAGATTTACGAGGTTATAAAAAATGATTTTATGAGAGAAAAAAGTAAATATAATTTTAGTAAAGTAAAACAAAAACCAAATAATTTTGTAAATCATAAACGATCAATTAATTATGATCAGAATACTAAATTTTGTTTTAATTGTGGTGGTAAAGGACATTTATCTAAATTTTGTTCACATAAGAATAAAGGTTTAAAATGTTTCAGATGTCAAAACTTTGGGCATAAAGCGTCTGAATGTTCGAAATTAACTAAGGAAACCAAACCCAACGATAACGTAACATCTCTCAATATTACGAAACAAACAAATCTGTTTAAAATGGTACGTTTCGGTAATTTAAATATTAACTCATTGATAGATACCGGAAGTCAAGCTACGTTAATTTCCAAGAATATTTTTGAAAAGTTAAATATTTGTGAACTGAATCAGTGTAATTCAATATTATCGGGATTAGGAGATTATAAAATAAAGCCCATAGTTATATTTACGGGAGAGATACAAATAAATAACTTTAAGTGCTTTACTGATATATGTGTCGTGGAGAATGGTGCTATACCGCATAATGCTATTATTGGACTTGATGTAATTTTTCAAGGTGAAGTTCTAATAAATGAAAATGGATTTTCAATGAAAAATAAGTCTCTGTGTGAAGAAAACAATATTTCATCGATTTTGCCAGTTAATGTTAATTGTGATGAAATTGAAGAAAATATAGGTTATAATATTTCAAAATCTAATAAAGATGAAGTGCGTCAATCTATATTAAATTACCAACCGAAGAAGATTAAATCAAATAACATAGAATTAAATATTTTAACTAAAAATAATGAATCAATACATCAACGACCGCGACATTTACCTTTTTCTGAAAATAAGATTGTTGATGCTAAAATAACTAAAGGGTTAAAACAGGGAATTATAGAACCTTGTTCTTCAATGAATACGAAGTTTACTGAAAAATCAAAAGAAATTATTGAAGCCGAATTTCAAGCTAATTTTGGAAAACAACGTAACAATCTACGAAAAGATGCTGAAAAACAAAATATTGAAAGACCAATAGCTAATTGTGTGCAATGCGTTCAAGTTAACCGTAAAAAAAGAAAGAGGGAAGAAGGAAGGAAAGAAAAAAGGAAGCTTCATCCAATTCGTAAAGATGATACACCTTTACATAAGTATCGCACAGATCACCTAGAACCATTAGAAAGTTCTACAAAAAATATAAATTATCATCGAATTACAACTAGTGCAGAATTTATAAGAAGATGGTGCGTAACTTAAACTATTTAATTATACTTCAATTACTTGACTGTGAATCTACCAATTATGACTTTTTCTCGATTATGATTATTTTCCCCCAAACATGACTGGATTTATCTATGTTTTTTGAAGACGTTGAAAGAAAAAGAAAAGAGAGAAGAGAAAAGTGAAAGCAAGACGATGATACTTCATAGACGATAGTGTTTTCCGAAGACAATGATGTTCCAAGATTGATAAATACTGTTCGAATTATCAACTTGTTACTGCTTTTGAATTTTCTCTTTTCAGTTTTATTTTTTAGGTTGAGACGATCTTTTGTTAGAATCAAGAAGCTGAGGTCATCTTCTTCCAGGAGGGCCGAGTGTGGGTTTGTAGAAGAAACACCCGATCATTGAGGGCACTGTCTCTGCTACTGAAGGATGCCCGCTCTTGAAGGAGAGTCGACGGCAGTCATCGGAACGAGGAATACGCCTTTGTTGATGACTCTAGACGATTTATGAATTAAGACGCTGAAGAGTATTGTTTTAATGTTTTTAAACGTTATTGTGAAATGTCTCGTCAACTATGTGAAACTTTATGTTAATGTGAAATGTCAATATTAAATGTCTGTGTGCTAATTCAAAGTTTGATTTTTTATTAATTAATATAGGCCATCCCATATATATATATATATATATATATATATATATATATAATTTCATATTTATGTGTAATTAAACACCAATTTCATATATTTTATTTCAACAGATAGTATATTAGACAAGATACAAATTAAAAAATAGCTAAAAAACACCTTTCGAGAGTTTTAAAACGCAATAAAATTGGTGGAGTCAACAAGACTTGATATTCAAATCCGTGGATAAAAACACAATTAAAACAGCACACGACAAAAGATATGAGTTTACGGAATACGAGGTCCAAAGATAAATGTTCACAAAAGTTCAAAAATCCACAGCATTCGATGTCAAGTGATAAAAATACAAAAGTTAAAATCTGTAGGCCAGAAAAAAGTGCGTAACACACAGCGTCCATTAGCAAGAACACAGTGGACCAAATAATCAGGGACGGCCCCACTCAAAAAAAAAACTGCTCAGGAAAGTGGCGAGCAGAATAGAAGATGCAGGTAGAAGAAGGCCAAATTCACTTCAGGCAGAGGATCTCTTCTCCGTCGGACTCAAGGACGGAGTGGGAAGACATCACCAAGGAAGAAGAAGAAGCGCATTGTCTCCACCGGCAAGAAAGTGAGATCTTATAAAAGGTAAAAGACACAATCAGAACTAGTCAATTAATAAAAAAACACTGCAATGTGAGATATATACAAATTCAGATAGGAAAAGTATGTGCAAATGAGAAGTCTAAGGAAGACGAAAAAATCCCAATTGAGATTAAAAAAAAAAAAAATTAAGGGCCGGAATAATCAGTATTTAGGTATCGCGAAGCAGTGAATCAAAGTGTGGATGACAAGATTAATCACCCAGGATCCAACGGGGATTAGCAAAGTCAAAAGGCCTATCATGGAATAGACAAGAATGTTCAGAAGACATTCCGCCTCGTGACAAGAATTTTCAAAAATGAAAGAAAAAAAATAATTTGGCCAACAGACAAAGAGTACAAATTTAACAGGAGTTAAAAAAAATAAAATTTAATAAGGTCGCAAGGATAAAATTCTACAAGATGAGAGATGAAGAGGATAAATTAAAATCAGTAAGGATTCTATCTTAAAATTTAATCTATCAAAAAACAAGACAGGAAATAATCTCAATAAAAAAATAAAAATAAATACGTTAGGAACATTTCTTGTGCCATTTAGTTAAGCGATTTATATCAATCCATAAAAAGCATAATAAAACATCGTAAATAAAGAAAACCGTATAAAATATGTTAATTTAACTCTAAAATTAAAACAGTATATACTATGAGTGTTTTCAATAGAAAGTAAATTTAACGAAAAATTAAATTAACAACTGCCAGAATTCTCTCAAAGAGATAATTAATTTGAAAAAATGAAAGATATCACCACTTGAAGAAATGGAAGTAAATGTAGTTTATTATATTTAATGATGTAACTGATATTAGACTGGTGAGCTGGGTTTTTCCTGGGTTATTGGTCGAACTATCTCCATGAACTAAAAATATTACAAAATTCAATTCAAAAACCAAAGGTACAATTGAATAAAAACCAGAGAAATTCAGAGTATTAAAACATAATATAACTAATACAACAAAATTATTATTAAAAACGTAAAATATATACCAATATCTAAATATGTAAACGCAAATATTTTTTTATCATTTACGTTTATCAAGTCAACCCATTTATTCTGAATCACCAGAATACTGGTGTTATATTACCTCTTGGAATTATAAAACGTGATGATGATGAGAAGATGAAACCCACTCTAACAATAAATTCTATGGTTCACCTTTAGGTAGGTACTAGCATCACGACAAAAACAGACATCAGAAATCTTTTTCTTTCTCATGGAGTTTATTCTCTTGGTAAACAGAGGGGATCTTTGGGAAACATTAGCGATCCTTCCTTGTTCTCGATCTTCCTTTCAGTCTACTTATTTTTATCGTTCTTTCAAACATCAAAACACAGTTACACCTTGTTTCGTGAAGCATTGCAATTCCTGGATCTTTCGTCATTAATGTTCACCATCACGCACTCAACCACTCTAACAATGTTGAATCTTCATGGCTGAGAATATTAAACAATAATATTCACCTCGATGAGTTTCAAAATCAACTATCAGAAGCCAAAAATTTTTTTCACAATTTTGAAATGTTTCGGTCAGCCATAGTAATAAATATTTTCCATAACCCTTCATAAATGTTCGTAGAAAAAATGCAATATTCTATTTTGAGATATTTCCCATATTTACTTAACATTTCTACTACAAAAATGAAGCTAAATCCTAGAAGATATAGATAATGATTATTAAATATACGTTCAACATGCTTCAGCTGAAATAATAGAAGAATAAACAGTGTATTGATTCTGTATAAGAACCTTGCAATGACTTCACTTTGGAAACACATTTGGAAAGAGGAATGGAGTAACCATAAACATTCTTAAAAGAATAATGTTGAAATCCTATAAGTTTACTGTCGTCATCGATTAAATTAAACATCTGATCAGCCTGAATCTTTGAGTTGCTGATAATAACAATACGTAAGCCTTGCACTCACTCGGTATACGAAAGGAATTTAGATTACAACTCTAAGCAAACGTGAACAAAGCAACTTATTTAATATGGTATTAAGCGGCATATTCTAAGTTTCGAATAAAAGTGAACAATGAGAAAACTCATTGAGAATTGGTTTTTAAAAGTTTCGTTTTCCTCTTGTAAATTTTGTGGCAACAACATCACTGCATACATATCAATCACTAATTTTGGTGGATACTACACAGAAACTTTAAAAATTGGAGATTTCTTACATATATATATATATATATATATTATAATAACGAATTCTACTCTTATCTAAGTAACACTGATTGGACTACACCAAAAAAAGTTGATCTTATTCATAAAGACATGCAGTGACGGAATCCTATCCATTTTTTGTACTCTCAATGTATTTCCTGAAAGTGTTTCAAATCGATGTAGTGTTCCTGTGAATAATTATGGTCTAAGACAAATATTAAATTTCAAACGGCTGATGAAAAATGTAAACCTTGACAACTCCATTAATTCCCCTTCAATAAAATTTGTAATGAAACAAAAACTGCTATCAAATTCTTCGCAAATATTGAAAATATCGATAACAATTCCCAATAAAATATCACAAATTCTTCTCCTGATGACAAACTAAAGACCTAGAAATATATAACTAAACTTTTAAAATTTAAATACAAACCGTTAAAACCCTTTAAGCAGTTTGCCCGTACAGTGTACGTGCTACCCGAAATTGGCCTCTTCTGGTTTGCCCGAACGGCGTACGGGAATCAATATTTTCTCCTTTCCTTTTCTGGTTTGCCCGCATTTTTCATTATTGAAAGATACTATTTAGTATTATTATTTTTCAACAGATGGCGTAGCTTGTCCATGTAAATGAAATGCTTTTCATCCGAGTTTTTCTATGTAGCGAGAAAGCGGGAACTTTTCTTTGAAATTTTTGTTCTACTGTATGCCGTGCTTGTGAATCTTATGGAAATTATGGATGGAATAGACGAAGAAAATTCTTTCTTGTTAGATGATGAACTAAATTCTGATACAGATATTTCTTCTAATTATTTGGATTATTCCTCAGATGACTCGTGCAGTGAGCTCAGCTCTGATGAAGATTTGAGTTCTTTTTTCTCTTCCCCTCTTGGAATTATATTATTTTATAAAAAATGGAGGGAGAATCCACCAATCAAATTATTTATTTTAATTTTCCCTCTCACTTGGAAGGAAAATATATTCTTATGATATTTTGAATATCATAGTATGGTACTTAATTATATGAAATAAAAAATATGCCTTTTTTGGAAGCATTTCTGGTAAAATAATTGACCGCTTAAAGGGTTAAAGAATGGCGATAGCATACTGAATAGAAACAACAACAAATTCTGTTCGCAAAGCACGGTAGAACGCGGCCCACCATCTTGGAGAGTGGTTATTTTTGAACCGAAGGAAAGAAATCTTTTTATTCTTTCATATTATCTTACCACTGTGATAAATTGTAACCCTTTCGAAAGATAGCACAAACATAAACTACAACCTCATAACTTCCAAATTTATATCAATATTTACATCCAAGCAATTTTTAATTTAAATCTTAATTAAATGCACTTTTGAGAAAGATATGAGCCGAAGTCGTGCTCCACTGTTGAAACAGATACGGAGGTTAAAAGACTACAAGCTTTGCTCTATTTAATCTGTCAACCGGTACAGTACTTTATTTATAATAATGTTAATTATATACATCACTGCTCTTCCACAATTCGAGGTTCTCTTACGACACAACATAGTGAAGTAGTCCTATGTTTGTGTGTGTGTGAGGGGGAGAATTTGTTATAACTTGTACCAAAATGTAAAAAATAATTCAGCAATGTTTCACGTTTGTCTCTTGACTGTATTATTCTTGTAAATACGTGCCCTTGTATAAGTTTTCGAGTGCATTTCGCCAAAATATTGAAATGATGTTGACTAAACTCTTTCTTCAAAAAATCAACATTATACAAATAGTCCACTGTTTCGACACATTAGATTTCGGTAGGATTCGCGTGTTGGTTTCTCTAGAGAATTTTATATACTTAAATTGAAATACTTAAATATTAAAAATATTATTTCTTAATATTTTATTAAAATACTAATTAAATATTTTTCATTCTTGATTGTGGTTCTTTATTGAATTTTGTAGTTTATTTTCAGTTTGCAATATCAGTTATTTGACTATGAACAAGTAGTTAATGTTTTAAAGGGGAGTACTTACTGCATTCTTCAAATTGATCTTTTTCCTTTAATCAAATGATTAAATATTTTCATAATCTTATCTGAAGCACATGCAGTATTTAAAAACATATTCGGTCTAATACATAAAATAGTAAGTTTGTGAATTCGTGGGTCAGAGTTCATGCTTGCTTTCATCAATAATGTATTAAAACTATTCAAAAACTTATGATCACACTTAAATGTTTTGAAATTCTTATTAGATGGGAGTCTAACTTACTCAAAAAGTATTATCTTAATTATAGAGTGGCTTATAAGTGGGATTTATAAGTAAACAAGAATAATAGGAATGCAAACAGCTTGAAATTTTTAGAATTTCAAGACAGTTTTAAGGTCGCCATTTTTCTCTCGAGAACAGAGTTTTCTTCGAACTGTTTCTTCTAAATTTTCTACTTTTCTTAGCGTGTTTTCGAATCAATCACTTTTGAAGTGGCCGATTTTTTTTTTTTTTTTTTCTATTTTTTTTATTCCTTCAGTTATTCTTTTCCATTAATACAAAGTACTTGTCAAACAATAAATTTGCGGAACAATTGAACACACCAGGCAGTTTACTTTAATAACTTGTACATTTTTATCAATAATCAATTTGTTATTAAAACAAAAGTAACTTAACGGCTTAAAATTGTTTTTAAATTAGATCTTTAAAAAACAATACAATTTATTATAACTAATAAATATTGATGAAGAAGTTTATCTGATTGTTATGTAACTTATCAGTTTATCTTATTAAACTTAAAGTTATAATGATTATTTATTTAACTAATGTAAAGTAAAATGGGCAGAGAATAGATGAGAATTTTAACTTTCGATGTTTATGTTTTGATTCTGCTTATAACTTTTTCCAAATTCATTCAATTTCAATATGCTTTTAATGTGTTCCGTCAGTCATCTTTCGCTACGTGTAACTGGACGTCTTATCGTAAAAGAGTTTTCAGGTAACAGCTATTTTTTCCTTTAGAGGCGGTGGACCCTAATCCTAAAACGTTCGAGTACTTTTGCTTGAAATTTGTTCCTCACTGGTAGCGTTAAAAGCACAAACATAGTGTGCTATATGTGTTGTGTTTTAAACACTTTAAATTACTTTATTATCTGCTTCAATTATTTAAATTAAAAATGTTTTAAATTTTTTACATTTTTTAAAATTGGTGGTGTAATGTAGAAATAATTCAAAGCTTTTGATTGCTGATTGCCTCTTTCCTTTTTAAAGTTAATTACTTTTGCTACATCTTTGTCATAACACAACTGTTAATTAAATAATAAATTACTTACATTGAATTTAAATATTCCTTTTTTAGTATAGAAAACTTATTATACTAATTACATCATTAAGACAAAAAAAATAATGTTTTTCTCTCATATTATAAAGTATTATATATAAGTTTTTTTTTTATTATATGAAATGACTCTGTGGCGGTCGCGAAACGGCAGCGTAGATTCGAACCCTGGACCAAAGGATCCGAAGGCGACGGGCCTACCAATCAGGCCGAAAAGGTAACCCCTCTGGCTGGTTGAGTAAGGCCTTTTAACTTCTAACGTTGAAGAGCGTCGCTGCAATACTACCCCTCCAGTATCAACGCTGTGCTCTAATTACTCGACCCATCGCTGAAGAACTTAAAAGTTACTGTTCCACGTGAACGATGTAAATTGGAAGCAAATCTCTGACCCGGACAAGAACACTAGATGGCAGCACGACTGCCTGTACCTACTGATTGCATATGCCCCGACGATCGCCGTAGTGGTGACTCAGGGCTTAAGCACTAGGTGGCAGAACGGCCTATTCCTACTGTTTGCATATGTTCCGATGCAAAAACACTTGTCTCTGTGTGTCTAAGACAAGCGCAACTAGTGATATTCCGGTTCTGGCGCACGTTTCGGCGCCTTCTGAACAAAATGGAGCAAGTTTATCTCCATTCCGTATCATCACGCTGCGATGATACTGGAGGGGGAGTGTGTAGCGACTTCCTTCTACAACAGCACCACTGGTTAAAAGGCCTTACTCAACCAGCCCGACGAGATATCTTTTCGGCCTGATTGGTAGGCCCGTTGCCTTCGGACCCCTTGGTCCAGGGTTCGAATCTACGCTGCCGTTTCGCGACCGCCACAACTCTGCAAGTACCTAATTTGCAGAAATAACGCCTTTTTAGCTGAAAGAAGAGCTCGCTCTTGTTTTTGTGCGAGGAAAATCAAAGAAGAAAAACATTAACAAAAACAACAAAACAGAATATGGAACATCACATTTTCTACCGAAGAATGATGGTGCAAGAACATTTTTTAACTGCAAAATTTAGTTTCAGTACTCTAAAACGGACATTTTCAATTTTTGTGTTTTTCACATAGCGGAGTGTAAAAAACATTTTTGATTTAAAAAAAGGAAAGTACTCAAATAAAATTAAAAATGAAAAAAATCAAAAGCGAAAAATGAGATGTGTATTCTACAACCGAATGGAAAAATTTGCATTTATATAATTACTCTCAACATTTATGTTCTTCTTCTTTTTTTTTTTTTTTTTTTTTAACGTTTAAGTAAAATATTTTTTATAGAGCTCTTCTTTCAATGATACCTTTCTCTGCCTCTTAAACCAACATAATAGTATTCAAAATAACTACCTAGCAGGGTTATTATAAATTTTATGCAACAAATTAAAAAAGTATTAACTGTATTCAAAGAAGTGTATCTTCCCTGAAAACATCTTGAATTTTCTATACCGACAGTTTTTTCTCAAGTTATTCGATTGTGTTCTGACTATTTTAATATTTTATTTGTGCATTGACAGATATGCGTTAATGCAATTGCCTTTTACTTCCTAGGATTGCATTAAAAGCTAAGAATTAATCAAAATAGAAATATTCTTACTCTCTTCCAATGGTTTATCCCTTATTCTTGATGAACGATAGTAAGAAGAATCATTTAAAATATTCTAATAAAATGAAACAATAAAATATTCTAATGAGCAAATAGACATGCGTTTATTCTCCTTTAGTTTAGTTCATCTAATGGAACATTCTATTTGAACAGAAGCGGCGAAAGTATGGTTAAAAAGAGTTTCCAAAAAAACTTACCATATATTACTCAATTTATGTTCATTTATAAGAATCTACATAGCTTTTAAAAAATATCTTGAACATCCAAAAACTAGAACATACAGTGTAAGTGACGTGAAAAATACTAATTTAGCAATTACCGATTACATGTATATTAATTGTTTATTGTCTGCTTAAAGTGAACTTTGATTAATAAAAATGTATAAGCATTTATAGAAAATTTTTCAAGAGGTGCAGGATTTGCTCCAATGGAGAATTCGCAATTATGTGAAATGTTAAAATAATAGTAATTTAATACAGAAATGTTCATTTAAATACTTATTACGAATCAAAGTACAAAGAAAAAATATAAATTTAATATATCATCAAACAATGTAAAAAGACTAACAATAATTTTAAAAACATAACATATTTGTCTGTAGAAATTTTACAAGTAAAAATAATTCATCTTCATATAGTGTTCTTCATTGCAACAATTCTTAGGGAGAGATAATTAAATTTATTATATGTATATATACAATCTATAACTGTCATTAGTAAGTTTCACGATACATAAGTAGGGTTTCATATATTTGTTAGTTAGAATGAAAAACTGGTGATAAAGCTGCCTTTTTTTTAGTTCAAAACATGAAGGATGTTTCATAATTCATATGAAAAAAATTAAGGGTTGATAGAAAACAACTAAACAAGCAATTTTTATCTTACAATGCGGCCGTGGTAGCTTAATGGTCACTGTCGTGGACTCGTGGCCGGTAATTTTCGTCGAATGGTATGTTCGAGTCTTCATTCTACTAAAGTCCTATCGCGTTGTCGAGGATGATATAACTACGTTAAATCTGTCTAGTCTCCAAGTCCTTTCGTGGCATAGTGTGCAAGTTAGGAGAAAGAGGTGCCAATTCAGGTGTTGTCTTTGTCACTTGATGGAGGTTCAAAATTACGAATTCCGTTGCCAATAATCCTCGTGTTGCTTTTAGTGCGACGTTATTAAGACCTACCAACCAACCATCCATCAACATGCAATGCATAGACGGAGAACAAGTGGTGAAACTCTAGAACGCGCCGTAATGGAAAGTTAATGGCGAGTTTTCTATCACATTTTCATTTTTAACATGGATTTCCCAGGTGGTGTATTTTTTTTTTTTTTTTTTTTTTTTTTTGTACCACGGATTTCAGGACTCGCATTGTCTTTCTTACCATATATTTCAGGAGTCATGGCATTTTCCTGATTACTTCATGTCGTCTGGCCTCCTGAAATCCACGATAGAAATGAGGATCTATTAGAAAATTCGTTCTTTACGACTTGCATCACAAATCCTTCTAGCGGTTCACCACTTGCTCTGCGTCTATGTATCGCGTGGAGAAAATTGCTTGTTTAGCTGTTTTCTATCACCCCTCATATTTTAGCCTACGACTTTCGAAACACCCTGTATTAAATTGGTTTAACAACATGAATTTCGAAAATTTTAATATTTCATTAAAGATTTAGTCGTAAATTCCTGTATTATTGTATTTAAACCCATATATAATAATTTTATTTATTTCTATAATTGTTCTTATTTTACAATTTTAAAGAAATGAATAAAACAACACAAAGTTCTATCTAGATGCTTTTCTGTTCTCGATACCTAAACTTATTTCTAATAATGCAAACATTCATACAGTGTTTTATAAAATTTTCGTAAAACTACCATACAATAGGGTATCTCAAAGGCTTAGTTAATTGTAACAAATAACCTCAATATCTGCAAAAAGTTTATCCTGCATATGAATTTTACCTTATGCACATTATGTATTAAGTTACGGGTATTCACTTTGAATTATTTGATTTCAGGTCCTTAATTTGTTAATATAACTCGCAGCATGGTAAAGTCTTATAATTGTTAAAAAAAATCGTGGTAGATACTTAAAAAAAAGTTAGTAATTATTACATTGATAGCAAATGGATTATTTTCAAGAATCATTTAGAGGGAGCGTAGTTTTGTAAAATCACAAGAACTTCCAGTTTTTTTTGTGATAAAATTCGCTTGGATACGAGCAATTGGATAAGAGATCCATTTTATTATTTATCGAAACTCGTTTGATTGATTCATTCTTATTAACACTACACTTAGATTGGTTGGTTTTATTAAAGTCGCACCAAAAGCAACACGAGGGCCTTTGTTGACGGACCTGGTTATATTGAATCTCGGTCGAGTGACGAGGACATCACATGAGCTAAAAGAACTCCTTTTCTTTTAACTTCCACATCACGCCAATGGTAGAACTTTGAGCCTAGACAGATTTGACGTGCTTAAACCCTTATACACGGCTTGTCTTTCGTGGCAGTGAGGCTCGAAACTACGACTCAACGAAAACCGCCGGCCTCGAGTCCACTTCCATGACCACTAGGATACCACGGCCGCAACATCGCACTTAGAAGTAACATGAGGATTATTGGCGACGAAGATCGTACCTTTTGAACCATTGTCAATTGATATGCAGGCACATATATCTTAAAATTTCAAAAACTCCCCATTTGCAGTGACTGGAGTTGGTTAGACCTGTAGCCTCGAAAGATATAAGATGCATTAACTCCCTACACAACGGGTATTCAGTGGCAACAGGACTTGAATCCATGCTTTCATGAAACGACACTTGCCTCAAATTCGTGGCCATGACCACTTATATACCTCGGTAGACTTAGATTGAAAGGGCGTTAAGAGTTTATAGATTAAGATA
>BMAW01038134.1:0-10019 GCA_019974015.1 Nephila pilipes | reverse complement strand
AAAAATTATGTACAGAATAGAAAATAATTTAAATTTCAGAAAAACTGAATTATTTACTTCAGAGTTACATAGTTATAAAGTAACAAGCTCATTAAGGTGCTGACCCGACTCTAGCCTGGATGCAAGCTGCCACACCACGTGGCGTAGAGTAATGAAGCTCCCTGATGGTCTCCTGCGGTATTTCTTGCCAAATTTGCTCCAATTGTCGGGCTAGATCATAAACTTTCCCTGGTAGATGCAATCGATCTGGCTGGCCGAGGAATTGTTTGACAAGCTGTAAGATAGTTTATAACAACACATACCATATGTAGTCTGGCATTATCTTGCTAAAAAATAAGGCGAGGGTACTGCAAAAGGAACGTAGCAAAACAGATCTCAGAATGTCGTCGACGTACCGCTGTCCTATAAGTGTGCCTCTGATGATCACCAAAGGGATCCGACTATCAAGGGAAATGGCATCTCAGACCATAACTTCTGGTTGAGGGCCTGTTTGGAGTGCAGTAGTGACAGCAGGATCGGCACGCTGCCTTGGTCGTCTCCAGACTCGTCTTCGATGATCGTTAGAACATAGTTGGAAACGGGATTCATCGCTAAACACTATACGTCCTCAGTCAGCATCATTCCAATTTGATGGAGCAAGTACCACTGTAATCTGGCTCGACAGTGTGCAAGCGTGAGTGGTAGGTGGCGTAGTGGTCGGTACGAGGGAAGATTTTGCTCTATCATCCACCTGTGAATGGTCATGGTGAACACTCGTGGGCGGGTCGCACGTCTGATGATTGATAACCATGAATCAGGTGCTATGACAGTTGATCTGACAATAACTCTGTCCTCCCGATCTGCTGTGGTCCTAGGTCAACCGCTACCATAATGACGCTGATATCTGTCATTGTCCACCCATTCTTGGTAGCAGTTTCTAATCGTCGCATCGCTTCGACACATATGACGAACGATTCTCCGATTTTCCCAACATGCCTCTTTCAATTTAATGATACGACCTCTTCCAAACTCTGACAGTTGCTCATAATGAGCTCGAATTCTGCGGTGAGGCATTTTTTTCAGTCGTTTAAAGGTATCCTAAATCGCACAGAAAATTTTACCATCAGATTGAGAATATCTTCTTATATACACCTGCTGAGTGCGCATTGCTGATGCACTGTAGTTCCCACTATTCATTCATTAGACACTGTTGTGAATCCACTGTGTAAGCCTCCCAAATTATAAGATATTTGTATTTTACTTAGTGGCAACAGGTGGCGCTGCAGTAATAGCGCGCGAAGTAATTGGATCACTCAGCATTCTGATGTTCACGAGCGAGTGACGCCATGTTTTTGTCTTGTTTTCATTTCAATAGTTAAAGTGTCTGTAAATAAAATTTCTATAGTTTTTGGCATATAACGACGTAATAATTGAACCCTGGCGTTTTAAGTATACAACATAGTGGCATCCCTGCCGGGATTGGACGAAGTTTTTTTCATCCTTACGATACGTCAATCGGATTGTTGATAAGCCAACGATCTTTAAGTGAGCCAAAAACGAAAGTGGAAAATGACTACTGAAATAGAAATTGCCAAACAGAAGAGGAAAGCAGCCAGAGCTACGTATTCGAAGACAGTCAACAAATTACAAGAAATACTGGCCGCTGAAAGTCCAGATGTAGATGATTTAGAAATTCACCTTGATCAGCTTACGGAAAAGTTCAATACTTCATACGAAAGTTAGCATTACTCAAGCTGAGTATGAAAAGGAATACGAAATCGCTCAGGATTATTATGAGAAGCTATCTACGTTTAAAATCAAGGTTAAAAAAGCAATAGCTTCGGCGGAAAAAGAAAACGGAAGTTCAGCGTCTCCTAACCCTACTTGGCGCCCTGCTGACGGTAGCAAAATTCTGCCGCTACGAAAGCGAAACAGAATTTGCCCGAAATTCGACTGCCTCAGTTCGATGGAGACCCACGTAACTGGTTGACATTTTGGACTCAATTCAACAAAATACATGAAGATTTAAGAATAGATGTACGCGACAAGTTTCAATATCTTCTTCAATCCATGAAGCCGGACTCCTTAGCAAAGCAGATAGTAGAATCCTTCCCAGCGACGGAAGCCAACTACAATAAAGCTATTGAATATTTAGAGGAGCGTTTTGGAAAAGAGAGCGTATTGATTCAAATATACGTGCGAGAACTCTTGAAACTGGTCATAACTGACAAAACGAAAATAGATTTCCTGACTCTGTACGACAAACTACAAACTCAAATTCGTGCACTTGAGTCCCTAGGACTTACACAGGATAAATATGCTTTCCTGTTGTTCCCGTTGATTGAATCTGCCCTCCCAACCGATTTAATTAAGATATGGGAGAGACAAAAAAATGCCGCTGCGGAAACAGGTAAGAGTGATTTGGAATCACTAATGGAGTTTGTTAAAAAGGAAGTAGATACAGAGTTTAGAATCAAGATTACTCGTGAAGTTTTAAGGCCTGAAAAATGTGTTGTTAAGAAAAATAAGTATGATACTGAGGTAAAAAGTGTTCTTACTGCTTGTGAATTGCTTAATGCTAATAATAATGCTAAGAATAATTTTTATGATTATAAGTTTAAGTATAAGAAACCTGTTTGCATATTTTGTGATACTGTATTTCATTTATCTGAGAATTGTGATAAGGCTTATTCTATGAGCTTAGATTGTAAAAAAGAAATTATTAAGAAGAGAAATGCTTGTTTTGTTTGTCTCAAATGTAACCATCGAGCAAATCAGTGTAAATCTAAACACAAGTATCCCTTGTGTAAGAACCGACACTTTGTTGTTTTGTGTCCGGATTTAAATTCTCAAATAGCTGAAAAAATCTCAAATGGAGATAGTGAAAGCAAAACAAACACTCTCAACAATTATATTGAAGTTTCTGATGTGTTTTTGCAAACTACTGTAGTTAAAATTAAGAATGGTTCTAAAGAAATGTTAATAAGAGCTGTATACGATTCAGGTGCTATGAAATCTTATCTAAGTGATGATATTGTTAAAAAAAGGAATATTAAGTGTATGGGTGAAACAAGAATCAAACAATCATTGTTCGGTGGAGTAGAAACCCCCGAGACGGTATATAAGAATTATTCAATTGAGTTAAGTGACATTAATGATGGTTATAAGTGTAAGTTGAATGTTTTAGGTCAAAAATGTATCTGCTCTAGTCTAAAACAAATTCCATCTGGTCCTTGGCTTAACGAACTTAAGTTACATAAAATAAAAATTAGTGATCTTAAGACCAATAATTTAAAGGTTGATAAGGAAATCAAATTGTTAATTGGTGCTGATGTTGCCGGTAAATTATTAACTGGTAAACTTGTAAATCTTGAGTGTGGTCTGACGGCGATAAATATTAAACTAGGTTGGACGATTTTGGGTAAGTTTAACCCTGGCACTGAGCCAACTTTTGAGAATTCGGCTTCTCTCATTACGTCACTACTTGTAAAGGAGCAATGTATAAGTGATTTATGGAGATTAGATGTTTTAGGCATTACAGAACCTCCAGTTAGTAAAAACAAAGCTCAGTTACAAGAGGATACGCAGAAATATTTTGAGAAAACTTTGAGTGTTGATAATGAGGGTCGGTATGAGATCGCTTTACCTTGGGTTTTAGATAATTCGGCTTTGCCTAAAAATAAGATTAATGCGGAAAAGTGCCTTTCAAATGTAAAAAGAAAACTAACGAATTCCAATAATTTTGATAATTATGGTAAGGTTTTTGAAGAATGGTTAGATCTTGATATAATTGAGAAAACACCAACTGTGGAAGTAAGAGGTGTTCATTACTTACCTCACAGGCCTGTAATTAAAGAAAATAGCACCACTAAGATAAGACCAGTGTTTAATGCTAGCTATCATTTACCTGGTGTCCCTTCTTTGAATGATTGTTTAGCAACTGGGCCTAATTTAATTGAAATTATTCCCTCTATCTTAAATCGTTTTCGTATGAATTACGTAGGTGTTACTTCTGACATTGAGAAGGCTTTCCCACAGATTGCCATAAGAGAAAAAGATCGCGATTTTTTACGGTTCCTATGGTTTGATAAGGGTAATCACGAACAGGTAGAAGAGTATCGACACAGAAGAGTTGTTTTTGGTATTACGTGCTGTCCATATTTGCTGGCTGCGACTTTAAAATTTCATTTGGATAAGCTACCAGAAAATTTAAGGGAAACTGCAGCTATTCTTAAGAGACCTTTTTATGTGGATAACTGTGTGACGAGTTTGCATTCTGAGAGCGAACTTAGAAAGTTTTTCTTGGAATCGAAATCAATCATGTCATCGGGCCATTTTAATCTCAGATGTTGGAAGTCAAACATAAGCAATGAAATCTTTGAGGAAGATTCCTCCAATGAAGATAGTATTTCTGTGTTGGGTCAAAAATGGCACACAGATACGGACACACTGTCCTGCAAAATAGAACAGGTTAGTATTGATTCAAATGAAACAATTACTAAGAGAATAGTTTTGTCTGTTGCTCACCAAATATTTGACGTTGTAGGATACACAGCTCCTGTTATGTTAATTCCTAAAATGATTTTGCAGGAAACATGGAACTCTAAACTTAAGTGGGATGATAGTCTCCCAGAAGATTTGGTTAATAAGTTTAGGTCTTGATACAAAAATTTATATTTACTTTCAGATATAAAAATAAGTAGGTGCTTTGGACTAAAATCGATAACTTTACACTTATTTTGTGATAGTAGCAAAAAGGCCTACGGTGCATGTGTATTCATCAGAGTGGAAGAAGGCGATGAGGTGAGAATTAATTTAGTGCAAGCAAGGTCTAGAGTAGCCCCTTTAAAACCCATTACGATTCCCCGTCTGGAACTTTTAGCTTGTAGCATAGGATCTAGATTACTCACTTCTATAATTAAAGATCTTGATCTACCTAAGGTTGATGTTTATTGTTGGACTGACTCAACTACAGCTTTGTGTTGGATACAACGTAACCAAAACTGGGGAACCTTCATTCATAATCGGGTTTCTGAAATACGTTTATTGACTTCTCCTTCTATGTGGCACCACATTTCAGGTACTCTTAACCCCGCTGATTTACTATCCAGAGGATGTTCTGTGGAACAGTTAATTGAACGTAAATGGTGGGAGGGTCCTATTTGGTTGCGTGAGAGGGAGGAAAACTGGCCTAAGTCTAATGAAGCACCGAGGGAAGAACTAGTTAATTCTGAAGTTCGAAAAACCGTTATAACAACTTTGGTAAAAAATGATGAGGATGTTAATTGGTATTACAGATATTTTTCTTCATTTAAAAAAAAGTCAGAATGTTAGCTTGGATTTTAAGGTTCTTTAATAATGTAAGAAATACAGATAAAAATCTTTCTAAGGATTTATCTTTGTACGAAATAGAAAGAGGAGAAAGAACCTTAATGTTACTGATTCAAAAAGAATCTTTTAAGGGTGAAAATGATGAAAAACTGAAACAATTAAGACCAATAATGGACTGTCATGGTCTTATAAGAGCTAAGTCTAATGTTGTTTATAGGGATGATAAATATGATTTTAAGTTTCCTGTAATTATGCCTAGTGATCATCCTGTTGTAAAATTATTGATAATAAGTGTACATATAGATTTATTACATGCCAGTACTTCATTGTTAATGTCTAATTTAAGAGTGGGGTATTGGATTTTGATATCAAGTAAGATGATACGAAATTGTATAAATAATTATGTAATGTAAAAATTCATTTTACTGTAAGTGTTTTATGTATTTCATTTTTCTAAGTATATAGTGTATTTTGATAATGTTTGTGTGTATTGTTTGAGTAAATTGTAAGGAATATTACTCAAAGGTGGGAGAATGTTGTGAATCCACTGTGTAAGCCTCCCAAATTATAAGATATTTGTATTTTACTTAGTGGCAACAGGTGGCGCTGCAGTAATAGCGCGCGAAGTAATTGGATCACTCAGCATTCTGATGTTCACGAGCGAGTGACGCCATGTTTTTGTCTTGTTTTCATTTCAATAGTTAAAGTGTCTGTAAATAAAATTTCTATAGTTTTTGGCATATAACGACGTAATAATTGAACCCTGGCGTTTTAAGTATACAACAGACACCAAATTTTAATCATTTATATGTTCGGTCCAAATGTTTTTGTATACCAAATTTCATTACAATCGGGTAACTCCTCTTTGGTTTTTTTGTTATAGAGTGTATCGCCCAAGTCATGTCCATATTAAACTAGGATGGGGAAAACTTTAGAATGAAAAAAACTTTTATAGTTCTATATAATTATTAAAATATCCTTATTAGACACACACAAAAATCTGATCCGCTCAAAAAGTTTTAAAAGATATATGTCACAGATACAAGGATTCTTAGATATGGTATTCTACAATTCCTTCACAATGTTCTGGTTCTCTTAATGCATCTTTGTAATAGCATTGATTTTACAATTGGAGGTTGGTAAACATGTATAACTGATTTCAAATTGTACGAAACGACCTGTTAATCTGAAGAATTGAATTGCAGCATTTTAAAAAAATGTTACTCATTTAAAAATTCAGGAAGTTGAATTTTTCAAAAGGGATAAACTCATTTGAATCTTTTCAATACTTACTCAGATATATATAGCATAGTAGACTTTCTTTTAAAAAAGTGATGAAATGGGATAAAACTCACTTAATGTAAAAAATAATCACATGTGTAAACATATCCAGGCATGTGTAAGTGGCTCTTGTGTCTAGAGAGAGAAATAAATTTGTCGGATGGAGTTATTCTTCATTTTATAAAATACCCGTTCTCAAAACAAACGAAAAATAAATACATTTTATGCTTTAAGAAAAGAAATTTAGTTGGATTCTAACTTTTGGGTGTTTTTGAAGTAAAGATGCTTCTTTTTTACTTATCAAGGACTGCACTTCATCGCTCTGCTCTTGCGTCATATCTTCGCTGAATATATCGAGCAATAAATACAGAACTCCAATTGAAGACACGAAAGAACAAACCCAAATACTTGATTAATAGTCACTGATGGATAGTCAATGTCACTTTCTTTCGAAACTCCACCTTACTCAACAATTCTAACTTACGATTTAAATACGAAATCTTAAATTACCAATTAACTCGTTCAGAATTCAATAGTTTCCGCTTACAGTAGTTTCATACCTTGATACTTTAACTAGAATTCCGTTCAATCCCCAAAACTGATTAAGTTGCTTCAATCGAAATTATAAATCTTTTTCAGCAAGTTGTTATTCGCTATCTCCCTTACATTTTCTTTTCAATCCGTTTCATTTAAACAACATTACCTCTAAATCATTTGATTTCACTTCCATCGCCATCTAATTTTCCTAATCACGTTTTATTTGGGTTTGGAAGAAGTTCTAATTCTATGCAAACCAAATGATCATAAAATCCCCCAGGTTAGTGAAGTGAAAATCGCAAATAGCCCAACGTCCCGAATAAAAGCGAAATTTTTAAAACTCCATTATCAAAGCTAAAGAAAAATACATTTCGGGCTTTAAGAAACGAGATTTAGTTGGATTTTTAACTTTTTGGCTGTATTTGTAGTAAAGATATTTCATTTTTTTTTTATCAAGGGGTGATGACTGTCCTTCATAAAATCCCAGACGTTAGTGAACAGAAAATCACGAATAGCCCAGGATCACAAATGAAAGTGAAGTTTTGAAAATTTTGCTAACTTTATTTTTCAATTTACAGTTCGTCAAAAGTTGAAAACAAACTTGCTTGAATTGAATTTCATTACTGTGTGCATAGTTAAAAAAAATAATCAAGGAATACTCTATTAGTTTAAATGCATTCTAACTAACACTTCATAGTGATTCTACTACGATAACTTGCCAAGATGAGAAAAAAGGTATCTTATTTTTAAAGTGATGCTCATAATTTTCTCTTAAGTGAAACAAATTCAGTGGAAAATAAAGCTTAAATTTAACTTCAAAGTTTTATATGAACGATTATAAAATAAACAAAACAAAGAACTTATTGAAATTGAAAAATTTTGTTGAACAGGCATTGAAAACTACAATGTAAACTATTATATCCTTGCGACTGAAAATAATAAGAAAATATGTAATTAATAAAAAAAATCCGAAAATTTATAGTTAACCAATATCAAAATTTTATAAAACAATTGAAAATGTGTCCCACTTTTTACAGCCTTTAGAACATCATGTATTTGAGACGATCAATAATTTATAGAGTACTGCTTTTTTTTTTTTTTTTTTTTTTTTTTTTTTAAAAACCATTTTTATTTAGGTTTAACAAAAAATACGTAATTATTCGGAATTTATGTTATGAAAATACGTAATGCTTTTCACAAGGATATTTTCGGATAAGTGAAATAATTTTTGAAAAAACTGAATTTTTATTTTTTTATATTCAGTTCCTCCAAACAAACTAATTACTACTTTAGATATATCCATACAACATTATTTAAGAATAATTATTTTTACTTCTCTAATAAATAATAACGTTTTATTTAGTAATAACTGTACAGCTTTATAGTGTGAGCGAATAACATGAAAAAACTCAGATTTTAAATCCGTCATTTTAAAAAATATATAAAAATCATAAATTTCATAATTTATTCACTTAGATTTGTCTGCATCAAGACATTAGTAGAATTTTCTTTCTTTTTCAATAAATGTCCGATAATGATTTAATAACCCCTATTCTTACGTTGTACCACTAGTAAGAAATACAGCTGCGTTTCATTCAGTTAAAGTACTATTTTCATTTATATTCTGTGCCCCAAACCAATAACTTTTCTAATAAAAAGAAAAAAGAGATTCCATATCCAGGTGAGTAATATAAATGTTAGAAATGTTGAATAATTTTATTGAGTTTGACTTAGTTCAGCTTGGACTCTGTGTGATCGTTATTTAAGTAAGTTCTAATACATTATCATTAATTCTATGTATTAGAACTTATCAATAATTCTAATCATTGTCATTAATTTGCTGTGTTTCTGTGTTTTATGGCTTACTTCTCAGTCTGATGGACTCCTGAATGACCTTTAATCATATTTTGGGTTCTAATATCATTTAAAATCAGCCATGAGAATTGGGGGGAGAGGGGATTTACTACATGTTTAACAGAAGAGGCTCCCAAAATCCTCACGTAGCGCGAAGTGGATATTTGGCGAATCAAGTTTCAATTAAAATGTCATTTTTTTTTTTTTTTATAATTATAGCTCAAAATTGTCAGGTTCAACGTCAATAGCACATTATCTTCTTTAATTTAGTATTAAAACAATAAGAAAAATAAGGCTGAAAGGGATAAAATAGCGTAACATTTAATTTCAATTAGTTGTACATAAAACCCGTTCTCATTTTTAAAATTTACTTTAATCAAATATTTTCTTGTTGAAGATGTGATTAATTATTATATACTGTTAGCGAAAAAGAAGTTCTCTAAATATGTAGATAAAGCACAAATAAAAAGTGGCGATGTAAAAAAGTGATTATACATTGGTGTTTTTATTTTTTTATTTTTATTTTAATTGAATATTCAATCATTTAAACAAAACATAAAAGTTGCAATAGTTATTTCCATTTAAATTCTAAAATTAGGAAAAGATCTAATGAAAATGTATTATTATTTCAGAATACTTGTCTACTTAATTATTACTGTGAAAATCGGTTTGGGCAGCAAACATAACATGATTAAATTTGCATTATGCTTTGTATTGTTTCTTTTGAAAATTCAATGGTCAAAATCCTTTAAAATGACAATGGTCAAATTTTTTCCCTACTGGAATAAAATTTGAATCAATGCGGAGCATGCAATTGATAATAATGATTTTTTCTCATAAAATCAACTAATTATGTTATTAAAAATATCTTTTTGTCTGGTTTTATTATTTTTTTTTCTTTTCAAATTGCTGTTATATGCATTTTAAAAACTATTATAACCATCACAAACAATGTTGCCATGGCTCTAAATTGTTCTTTTGTCATGAAAACCAAATGGCAAAAAGATTTCGTAGATATATTTAAAATTTCATAAAGC
>BMAW01038128.1:0-33512 GCA_019974015.1 Nephila pilipes | reverse complement strand
TAAAACTTGTAACATCTTCTTTAATTTGAAAAAATATTAAATATTTTTTAAATTATAAAATTAAAATAAAAATTACAAGTTATTTTATGCATTTTATAAGTAAATAAGTATTGGTACATAAAAAAATGCATATATCATTCTCATTCAAAACAATTATTGTAATAATATTGAAACGTTACCTTCATTTTTTAAAATTAAAATGAAACAAGCTCAGATAAAAAACTGCCAAAAAACACTTTAATTTCAAAGTGTTTGATAATTGAAAATTAAACTGCTGTTTGTAGAAAATGCAACACCATGAAGGAATCATCAGAATCAAATGAAATTCGCAGCAAATGTCAATTATAGGATATTATGCAAATTAATAAAGTTTCAGAGCCATCGCGCGTGCGCGGCGCGCGCAGCGCCCTCTGAATTGATGCTGAAAGCGTATAAATAAAGTGCTGTAGCGGGACGTTGAAAAAAGTCTATGATTATTTGTTAGTGGCAAACGTTTAGTGAGACCTGAGTATGCCTCCACGACGGAAGAATAAGAAATTCAAGCAACTTACGGAGTTTGAACAAGGGAGGATAATCGGCCTTCGAGAAGGAGGATTTTCCTATCGCGCAATAGCAGCTCGTATGCAGCGGAACAGTTCCACAGTGATGCGAGTTTGGAAGCAGTGGACCGACGAGCACCGAACAACTCGAAAAACAGGCATTGGACGACAGAAGGTGACGTCAGAGCGCGATGATCGACACCTGCTCCGCATGGCGGTGAATGATCGCACAGCTTCCTCCAGGCAGCTGGCAGCACGTTGGTCTACTGCTACAGGTGTACAATTGTCGGCTTCGTCAATTCGTCGTCGTCTGCTGCACCGTGGATTGCGTGCAAGGGTGCCTTTATACAGGATTCCCCTCACGGCGAATCATCGACGGCTGCGTCGGCAGTGGGCTCTTGAGCACGGAGACAGGCGAGCTGATTGGCACCAAGTTGTCTTTTCAGATGAATCACGCTTCAATTTGTGGACCCATGATGGCCGTGTTCGTGTTAGACGTTATACCGGTCAACGCTGCCTTCCTGAGTGTATTATTGAACAACATAGTGGTCGAACACCCGGAGTTATGGTCTGGGGTGCGATTTCGTATCATGGACGATCCAATTTGATACGAATTGAGGGTAATCTCAATAGCAACAGGTACGTCCGTGAAGTGCTACAGCCCGAAGTCGTTCCTTTCCTTCAAGGCATCCCTGGAGCTATCTTTCAGCAGGATAATGCACGCCCACATGTCGCGCGGACTGTTCGAGACTTCTGTTCAGCACAACGCATGCAACTTCTTCCTTAGCCTGCTTATTCACCGGATATGTCGCCTATTGAGCACGTGTGGGATATGGTTGGTCGGCGTCTCGCTCGTGATCCGCGTCCTGCAGTTTCCAAAGACGAACTTTGGTTGCGCATACAAGCGATATGGAATTCTCTTCCTCAAGCAGATATTCAACATCTGTTTGACTCCATGCCACGTCGTATAGCAGCACTTATTGCAGCGCATGGTGGCTGCACCAAATACTGATTTCGGACGCTTAATTTGTTTCTTTTGTTTTGAAAATTTCATCATTTATTTGTATCAGTACAAGTCGTTTCTGCATTAAATTTCATTTTATTCTGATGATTCTTTCATGGTGTTGCATTTTCTACAAACAGCAGTATAGTAAACTCACAGCCAGTGAGAATATCAAAGTTCTGAAATGCTCACATTTGTATTAATATTTTAGAGTTTTACATAAAATTCCTTTCTTTAATGCAAATATGATAAAATGCTTTATTTTTTCATAATATTATACAACTAATTTTTGACGACCTGAGTAGAATTTTCCGGATCTTATTTTACATATTTATATCGATATTTCACATATCATCACATTTACCACTGGTTACATGATTAAATTGAAATATGTTTTGCAGAATTAGTATAAGATATTTTAACGATGCAAAGCTTAATCTTGAAAGGATTGTGTGTTTAATAATATTTTATACATCGAAAGTTATTTTTAATTTTGATATATCATGGTAGAAGGAGCATACTATTTACACTTTGAACTGTTAACAGTTACAAAGAAAAATCGTTAATTATGTATTAAATTTAAGATAAATGAAGATAACATTTAGTAAATTTTTATAACTTAAACTAGCTATTGTTGTACCATTGTTACGAAATAAGCTTATATAAATTATTGATAGTAAATTTTCAAAAAATTTTATTAGGTACAAATACATTCAACCTATGTATAATTATAAATATTGTTCTGAAAACGCTTGCACTTTTCATAAACTCAGATCAATTATTACCCTTCTAGCAAAATGGATGATTATCAGGAATTTAAATTTAAGTTTATTTGTTTGGTATACTTTGGAAAAATATCAATCTGAAACTAAGGATATAGGAATGCATTTTATAAATCGAAGGGTATTCAAATTGGATGCAAAGAATAATAGACTGTTTCGTAGTATTGCAATAGTACAGGTATAAATATATGAAATTTATTTTTATAAATATCAAAAGAGCATGTTTAACAAAATACAAATAATTGTTTAATTGGATTACATGTACTTTTTAATTTTACAATTATGCAAATTAGCGTCAAATAACATGAAAATATGTATTACTCTACTATAAATGAATTTTTTTGAAATTAATAAGTATTTTGTATATTTTTTTTAAAAATTTAAGTATAGAAAACTTAGAGTACTAGTTTGGATGTTTATTCTTTTCATTAATGAATAGAATATGAACTGAACGAAGTCTATATTCTAATTGTTGTCTTCTTATAAATACTAATTTTGTCTAATAGACATCAAATATCAAATGCAAAGAAGAAAATATTTTCATTTTATCTATTTTTTTATTTAGTTTCTCCTATTGGATTTAACCCATAATAGGGGACTTACGGTCATACATAGCTGTCAAAATGTTGCTCCCTTCACCCCGATTTCATGATTATACCAATAAAGTTGAGATTCTTACTCTCTGACCCTTTTTGTGGTCTTAAACGTCATCTGTTTCTTTCACAATGTTTTGACAAGTGCATCTGGTTGAAATTCTAACGCATTATTCTAGAGCTGTCTGCTAGACCTCACCTCCCTTTTAGCGTTACAGTTTTCAGCAGTAGTACATATGGCTTCAAGTTAGATCCAGGAGATTAATTCCCCCATCTGATCCGTGTTTTCGATCCGTGTTCCTTCAAAAGATTCTAGATAAATTTGGAAGTACTTTTTAGTGGAAAAGATATTTGTGAAGAAGATTTTGGCTGTGAAAGTGCCCATTCTACAGACTCCAAATTTTCTTCAGGTGACAATGATTTCTCTGAATCATAAGTAGCAAGTAATTCTGTGAAATACTATTAAAGCTTCAATGGTTGTGCACGAATCCAGGTCGTTATTCGAATAGCGCATCATAATGGACACTGACGAGTTCAGCTTGTCCGAGGTTTTTCGACCCAAATGGTTGCAGCCGAACTCTGCTCGTCTAGCGAAACTTTTCTTCAATGCGTGCTGATGAGCCAATCTCATTCACGTATATTACCTGGTGTTACTCGTGGTACAAACGATATATGCTGGCAAAAATGTTGTGAATTTGATAGCGTAAAGATAGTGGTAAGAGTACTGTAAAACTTTTCACATAAGGAAAAATAATGCTGGTCCGCTTGTTAATTTAGTTATTTTTCTTGCATATTTTGGTGGGAGTTTTTACTGAAAAACGGAATAAAGAATATTAGATAAATATAACAATTACATGCTTTATTAAGTTTAAATTGCTTGTATTTATTTATATATTTTAATTTAATATTTTACAAACTAATATTTATAATATTTTTCATTTACTGAAATGTTTAAAAGTGCATGCTACAACTGGAGTAAATATTATAATGTATACCGCAAATAATTCATTAAAAACTATCTTTTAAAAGCGAGCAAACTATCCGTTCCTTCGTCAAAGAAGGGTGACATTTCAAAAGCGACTAGGGAGGAAATAACTACTTCAACGACTGTTTGATCGTAGTGCTGCGCATCATAGGAGAAGCTAAACTATTAATTCGCCTAACTGTCAAAGGGTTAAGGGAAAAATCGATTCAAATGATTGAGTCAGATTGAATGATTGAGTTTAGTCAGAATACTAGAACTCCAGCTAACAACATAGTAAAACCTCCTGGAATAAGATCATAAGAAAACAATTGATAATTCTAATAAATAAATTCATAAAATCCACATTTTATTGATGAAATGCACGTATAATTGTGAAATGATTACATTTGAGGAATGAAAAAAAAAAGAGAAATAATATTTGTCGTCAAGTTATATAGAAATTAACTTCATCAGAATTGATGTATTGAGAGCAATTTTGAGTTTTCTCATACATAAACAACATTAAAATCAAGAAGAACATATATTTCGCCCCCCTCACACCAAGCAATAAAAGAAAAAGTTTATACTTTTGCTTATCTTCCTAAACACAGCATATTTGGCTAGGTATGTATTTACAAATTACAAAAAAAATAATTAATATTATTACTACACATGTTTGATTTATATCCCTCCTCTCCTCCTAAAATTGAAAGTCAATTACACAAGTCAATGTAATAGGTCTATAATAAACTTCTAAATAGCATTGCAAATAATAGTGAAAAAAAGAATGAGATAATAAAATGAAAAAAATTACAAAATTAAAGTAAAACATATATTTAGAGACGTATTTACTTTGAACATTCATTAAATGTTTATTCAAAGAACTCTTAAAAAACAATAATTATTTTGAGCCTATATTTAGAAACAGACAACACTTAAGGCTTGTTGCCCTTAAACAACAAGATAAGAAAATTTATACTTCACTTTATTTCAACTTTTCTAAATATCAAGCACTTCAACTCTACTAGTTTATAATGACGTCTCTGAGGAATTCTTTACAAATAAGTTTAGCAGACGACTGCAGAGATTTCAACGCCGCTTGACTCATGTCTGGAGATCAAACAAGAATTTCTCCTGACTCTATCATTAAGGTGCCAAACATGCAAAGTCTTACATATACCGCGAACTATCTCCTGGGAGAGCTTTCCTATTTGTCCGTAAATTCATTTTTGGATTACAAAGCGCTCTTGGCGTTATCGCTTGAGAGAATTTGAGCATGTGACAATTTATTTCAGCTTTTCTGCTTTGATAAACATTCCAGAGAAACGAGTTAACTTTTCCTTCTATTTAGAGAGAGCCATAGTGTACGCTTCATGTATCCAGGACACTTGTGCTTTAGGCTTAGGTAAATATTTTAGAACGTTTTGTAGTCCTCAAGGACATATAGGAAATATCTTAAAGGTAAATTGACAAAATGGCGGCTTTTAAGTTCCTACTTTTAAATTAAAAACAACAGTTGTGTGAGATAAAAAAAATCGGAATGTTTTTCGATGCTTATTTCCTTTTATAAATGGTTCAGATACAAATGATTCTATCATAGATCAAACACATCTGTTTGTTTTCAGATAAATAAGAAAAGTAAAAGAAGTGGAAGAAAATACTTAAACTATTCTTAAAATAAAAGTTTCAGAAAAATGATTCGAATGAGAGAATAGTTTCTATGATATTTAACAGGACTTTAAATGACTATCAGTTCAAAAACATTGCATCGAAACTTTTGAGTCATTCTTCACTTTGCACTAACAAATCAATTGTATTCGTGAATATAAAAATAAGATGTAAGATATTACAGATTTTTATTATAACATTTTTGATTTATGAACTTCTTTCGATGACACTTATTTAAATTCCAATATCATTCCATTTGTTGACATTTCGATATGAAATAGTTATTGATGCATTTCTTTCAGCATTTATTGTTCTAATATCTTTTCACTATTTTCGTGAAATGTTATTTCCGTTCAGAATATTATTACAGTTGGAAAAAGAAAAGAAAACAATGAATATATATATATATATATATATATATATATATATATATATATATAACATCGATCAATAACTCCCCGAGTCTAACATTGAAAACAACATTTTTTTTTGCAATTTTTTTTTATTCATCAACATAATGTCACCTTTTTAAGTTGTTAATCAGTTCAACGCTTTTCCAAATCTTTTTTTTTTTTTCACCAAGAAATCTTTTTTTGTTGCAGTAAATAGCGATAAACAGCTTTCTGAATCATCGACTCGTTGCTGTTTGTGTTCCATCGAAAGCAATCGCGGCACCCACTTGTAAAAAACCTTTTTCACTCCACTTCAAAAAACCTTTTTCAGTAAATACACTTCCATATGATATCTGTGTCATCTCAGCAATCTCACGGAGCTTCACTTTACGATCTTTCATTATAATTTTTGTCACTTCACTCACATTTTCCGGTGTAACGGCTTCCACAGGTCTACCCGAGCGTTCCGCGTCATTTGTGTCGGTACGACCACGTTTAAACTCGGAAAACCACCGACAAATCGTTGCTTTTGATGGACAAGAGTCCGGGTAACATTTTTCAATCCATTGTTTCGCTTGCACGGTGTCTTTACCCATTAAAAAACAATGTTTTATCAGAACACGAGAAACTCGGTTTTTTCCATTTTTTAAACAAACTACAAAACGACTTTACTCCAACCTCGATAACTCAGCTGTTTCTGGTCCGATCGACTTAAAATTTTGACACGTTTCAAGCAAAGGTTAGTACTCTAGAAAGACCTGGTTACTGGTTTACTACGAGCTCCATCTCTGGGTTAGTCTCGGGAGTTATTGATTGATGTGTTATATACTCGTATATATTAAATACAGACACAAACATGAATACACACACACACACACACACACACACACATATATATATATATATATATATATATACTGCTGGCCATTAATGTTACAACACTAAGAAGTAATTATCTGACGTGCGTCAAAATCACATGAAAAGAAGAAATAATTAGCAATTCATATGATTAGGAATTTATCGCTTTAGACGATGCAGAAGAGAGAAATGACATCTAAAGAACGGCATAAAAATCTGTTTTGGACTTCTTATTCGGAAATCGCTTTGAAAGGAGGGTGTTTGCTCGGAATATAGTGTTATGTTTCGAATAGAAAAAACAAGTTTCGGATTTCTACAAAAGCAGGATTACTGTCTATCGAGGTTATAGATTACGGTTTCATGATATTGCACTGGCCGAAATGAAACCACTGTCATGCAAATAGGGAATGATCGGGTTACTAAGGGTTGTCTGAATGCCATATAGTACCTCCTCTTCCTCCCATGACTAAAATTTTACAGGACAAATATTTATTGTCGGCTCAGCCAAACTGTCCAACCACTTCATGGACCATTAGTCACGAAACTGGTATGTTTGTTACGTGCCCATTATATGCTCGTACGGTGCAATGACGTTTTCAGCATTGAAGTCTGTTAGCGCGGCAACCATTTTTTCGGTTTTTCTTGATAATGCAGCACATAGATAGATGACAACATTGTTGATAAGACCAACAAACCTAGATACAGGAGAGGGACAATGTCATCTTTTCACACCAGTCCCCGTTCTACGTGCAGTATTCATGGCCGTTTACGTATCTGGAGGTTCTGAGATGTCCGTTTGTCGCCTTCTTGCAGTCGATATCTGCAGAGGGTGCTTGCACCTGGTGTGATGGTTTGGCCGACCATTGAATACTCAAAAGGCTAATATTTATTTCGATCGACGATACTTTGAAGGCAAATCGGTACATTTCTAACGTCTTGCATCCAGCAGTTGTACGCTATCTTCGAGGCCTACCAAACACCATTTTCTAACAAAATAGTGCAAGGTCACATGCTTCACTTCGTATTCTAACCTACATCAATAAATCGAGTATTCTATTGTTATTCTGACTGACATTGTGTAAAGATTTGTCACCCTTCGAAACCATCTGGTCATAGAATGCTTAGCAATTGACCCACCACCTCTCTCTTGTAAATACTGGTTGAAGAAGTTTAGAATAGACGTGATGCAGCAGGTGAGTTTCTCGTTTCTTTCATACAAGATCAATTGCACTTCATTTGCCTTCCAGCTTGTCAATTACTTCACTGGCCAGCGAGATAAATCGATCATGTCTGGGATATGATGGGAAAGTAACTGCATCTACCTGGAAATTTTGATGACCTAGCCCGACAATTGAAACAAATTTGGCAAGAAATATTGCAGAAGACCATCAGGAAGGTTTAACTTTCTATGACACATCGTGTGGAAGCTTATCTCCACGGTAGAGGTGGGTCAACACCTTATTGAGCTCGCTACTTTGTAACTATTTAACTCTGAAATAAATGATTCAATTTTTCAGAAATTTTAATCGTTTTCTTTTCTGTACATAGTTTTCCTTTCCACCAATTTTTTAAATAAAAATTTATTAAAAGAGATGAGCTTGAAATTTTATATTAGACATAATAAAAGCAAAACGTAATCACTGCATAAAAACAAAAACTTGGCAAGCTGTAGATTGGTGATTAGACGGTTGGTAAAAGATTAAAAAGGCACTATTAAGTTTTCAAAAGTGTAAACTGTGATAAAAGTAACATAATTCTTTATGGCTAGTTTTTTCTTGAAATCGGTTTTTGGGACCCAGTTTTGTGTGAGCACTTTAAAATTCCCAACACATTACATATATTGTCAACATAATTATGATGTATAATAGGAACTTATGGAATTTATGGGATAAGAATGCTCTAAGCTACTAATGATGAGCTTCTTAATATTTTTCCACTTGACGATTTTATGTAAAGTTAAATTGTTATTTATTAGTAAAATGTTTTATAAAATATTCCGTTAAATAAGTATATGTAAATCACTGTTTCAAAATAGAATTTTCAAATATACGATATTCAAAACTATATCTTTTTTTCATATATATCTGTGATTAATCTACCATTAACAATTTATAAATCAATATCAAGAAACTCAAATATTTATATGAATTATAATATTCTTTTTAATAACTTGATGTAATCAGGAGAAAATGTAATATTTTTAGCTATATTAATTTTACCAAAAATAATTAAATTATCCATGTAACGATAAAAAAAAGTAGGAATCATTATCAATATGTCTTATTTTAGAAAAAAATACAAATAAATGTTTTCCATGTAATTACAGGCAGGACTACCGTAATGCCAGACCTTTATTTGATTACTAAAATTTTAATCAAAATCTATTAGATTTTCTGGTAACACAAGTTTAATAATAGTATTGAAATTTTCTCGTTTATTAACGTAATATTTATTGTGTATAAATGCAAGATAGTTTTACTTAAATTTTCAATATATGTTATATTCAGTTGAAAAGTTGCCAAAATCATAACTTGTATCGAAAACACCTGTCTGACCCTCATGATCCTGATATTATCACAAATGTTTAAAATTATTGTTGTTTGCCTCAGATTGTCAATAGCTTTCTGATTAATTGATTTCCAAATTTTACCAGATTTTCTGATGCAAGAATTTTAGTCATTAGTATTACTGTTAAATATAGCTGGAATTTTGTGAAATTTTGGCTTTAGAATATTGAATATTATACAGATATATGATATTCATTTAATATTTACCAAATTTCTTACTAAACCATAAAAGACGATATTAATTTTTCTATTACTATATTTCAGAGAATCAATACTATAATATATTTTTACTCAACAATTTAGATTAATACAATTTATATGTCATTGCGTAATTGGTAGATACTTTATCTCTATAAGACACGAAACATTTCCTCTACAGATCATCTATAGTTTGTTTAAACCTCATTTTCTACTCTAGAATTCAAATTAGAAATTTCATTTAAGAAACATTATCTAAATTCATGAGTCTTCGATAGGCAATCCATATCTTATTGCTGTTTTAATGAAAGAAACCATCAAATTTCATTGTTAATTGTTTTTTTATGATTAAATTACTAATAGCAATCATTGGCCTCAATCCAGTGTCCTCAAGCAATACTTAATATCCAGTGTATTTAAATCTTCTGTGATAATATGTTGACGGTATGGATCATTACATTGCTTATAGTCACAACATCTAAAAATTATGGTTTTTGTAAGCACTTATAATTAAAAGCTACATATATATATATATATGCCGAACAAATTTTTTTTCAGTAAGAACAATTTTTAAATTTAGAACCTGCAGCTCTATAGTCTCTATTTTACGTAAGCATACTATGCAGCCATATTTTTTGATAAGTCACAATCATCAGGACGGAAGTCTTACTCCTTGTATACATTTGTCCTCCATTCTGAAATACTCACTGTGAGTCCTTTTGTGCATGTAAAAATTTGAACGCTCTTAAAACTTATCACATCATGAACAATGGAATGTATGAAAATGGATTAAGGCAACCTTAGATGAACATACTAATGTTCATGATGAGAATCATAGTAATTGACCGCTTATTTATGCTGAAAACGCATAGTAGAAAGTTGATACATAAGTTTGTGCAAGCATACATTATTCAATTTCTTCTTTATCCAACGATTTATTGCAAGCATCAAGGATTTTTCTTTATGTAATTTTAGGTAATCATTTAGATTATTTGATGTTGTGCGCTCATGATAGGTACTCAAAATCCTGGCTGAAACTCATTAAATCAATAGGGTAGGTAGTGCGTTGCATTTTCTTTTTCATAGGATAATAAAAGTGATGAGTCCTTAGCCAAATTGTCACTAGAATTGAAACATGAGTAGTACATTTAACACAGCAATCAAAAAAGCGATGCATGAAATGGAGGTATTTAATTGATACAAAAATGTAATCATCAAGCAAACCCTTTCAAAACGCAAAATCATGTACAATTATCTCAGGATAGGCATGAATCGTTACTGGTGGTATTTTTTGTCTCGGGTTAACGTAATGAATTTAGACACATTTGTGATACATAAATTAACTTCGGAGGGAAATCCAAAACAAAAGACGTGTATGTTTAGTGATGTGATTGTTTTGCTACATGACACTGCATCTAAACACGTGGCTCGTCTGGACCTAATTCTAATAGAGATATCTGGTGAAGAATAAGTTAATCACCCTCAATATAACTCTAATCTGACCCAAGATTCTTTATCCCTTTTTGTAGAACACATTTAAGCGCACAACTTGATGACGATAATTATGATGGCAAAACAGACGTGCATTAGTAATTAGCCGATCAAGAAGCATATTTCTACGAGGATAGAATCCCAAACTATTTTTGATGCTTATTCCATTAAAATTATTACTTACGTGTTTTGTATTTTAGAGTCTAATTGAATATGTTTTTTAGGGTTATCTTCTTTCTTTTTTTGCTGATTTTGAATTTTTGAATCTTAGAATATTGGCTTAATACACCTTTTTATAATGTTATTATCTGAAGATTTATGTTTATATCTGTTATATTCGTATAAGCATATATTAATCCATTCCCAAGTATTTAGAAGTATTATTAACGTTATCTCCATTTTTCTAAATTTTCGCTTTTCTCATACTTTACTTTGTTATCAATTGGTTTGATTCTTAAATGGAATGGAATATTTTTTTAGGGTTTTGGAATAAATTAATTAAAAATCAGATTCTTAGTTTATTTAAGTAAATATTTGATTGAGTTCCATTAGATTTTTTATTTGATAGTATGAGATAAAGATACTGTAATAAATAAGACTCAAAGTAATTTGTTATGATATTTTTAAATATTTAAATTGATAAATATAATTCCTTTACCCGAAAGATTTGTTTACGGATTAACTTAAAATACAACGCAATGCATTCCGAACAATTTTTGTTTAGCTTTAAGGTTGTTATATATACATATATATATATATATATATATATATATATATATATATATATATATATATATATAAACATGTATTTTTTTGTATATTTAACAATTCTCCATTAAACATGCAATTCTTATGTTTAGATTATCTATAGCCTCTAATGGGGACATTTTTGTTTGTCCGTAAGTGATTGTTTGAGTTATTAAAACGATACTAGTGATGTCTCAAGAGATACATTTGTGTCAGAAGAGTTATTCATCATCTGTATTCTAGAATGTTATGAAATTTAACTGGGATTTTAAGTACAGGAAGACCACACAACTGTTATTTATACGTCATAGATATATTTATTTGTTAGAATTTTTTTTTATTCTGGAAGAACATGTAGATATGATGCTACATAAAAATGAGTAGATTAACATTTTTTTCAGTAATAAACATTAGTTAATAACGTATTAAATAAAATAACTAAATGCATTGAGAATATTTTCCTCGAAGAAAATTGGTTTTAAATATTAACGGGGATTATTTGAATTTAATTATTGAAGATTTCTTATATAGATTTATATTTACATATTTTGAAGTTAAAAAAGTCACAATTATTTGAATAGTTTTGCATTTTTTGTCAAACTATAATTTTGATTCCAATTTTATTAAATTTACATTAAAAGCCATTGTATTATATAAAAATATTATTTTAAGTAAAAATGTTTTAATTCAAAATAAAAATTCAATTTAAGTATTACATTACGAAAAATTACAAAGTTAAAGGAAACATATAAACATTTCACACCAAAAATTTACAAAAAATGTAATTAGAAATTTTTTGAAATTATTACGTTATTTAATTCATATATATTGCTTGCTTTAAATTAAAAAAAAATCCAGTTAAAATTTAAGTACAAAATTTTCTCAAGCAGTTTTTATTATTTAAAATTATTTCTTTTGAAAAAAATAGTTAAATATTATTTATATCATTTTACATTACAAGACTTATCTGCTTATAAAGTTGCGTATTTACACTTGCCGATGTATATGTACTTCAAAATTTCATTTATTTTTATTTATAACAATTCCATATTACATTTATATACTATATCTACCATAAAATATATAAGCTATAATAGTATAATAGTTACCGAAATTACTATAGAAATAAAATTATGCATCACTTTATCATTTTTCCAATGTGTAAATGCATATAAAAGTCATTATGATGATAAATATAACACTTTCAGTTTGGAAACGAAATTCACGACCTTTACTTCCGAAATATAAAATATTTCTAAGTATTGTTTAGCTATAAATTTGGCTAAACTATCAAATAGAAATGTGTTACTAGTAAATAAAACTGCTATCATGTTTGAAAAAACAGTTTAAAAATCTCTTTTAATATTACTTAAAACTCATTAATGAAAATTTCATCCTCTTCGTTTTAAGATAAAGGTTTTTGGGCCTTAATGGAAAAAGAACTTTGATTTCTTATTGTGATTTCAATATTCTGTATATTTTTACATAACAAACATTTGATTTAGATTCTATTTTTAGTGACTAGTTTAATTTACTAAGCAATATTTTCCCACCACATTATGTATTATATTATCCCACTATAAGTATTCCCAAAAGTCTTTATTATGATGCTACTTTTACCTCTGAAGTTTAGTTTACAAGTCAAGTTTTTTTAAGTGGCGTGAGATTAATTGTAATCTTATCAAAGGAAAACTAAAATGATATTATAAGAAACCTAATAAAATTAAATGATAAAGACGGCCCTATACGCTAAAATAAAATGCTAGCTATCATAAAAATTATAAAATTAAAAATATTTTATAAAAACAATTTGAAAAATTTAAAAATATTTTATAAAAACAATTTGAAAAATTTAAAAATATTTTATAAAAACAAATTTGAAAAATTTACATCACATTCTAGTATTATTTGTTGATAATCTGAAATCATTTTACTTCACTATAATTCGATGACATGTATTTCTTCGCAATGACTTAAATTAAAATTAATTTCGTACTTTCAAAAATAGATAGACTGAAATAATAATTTAAAAAATAGAAAACGTTTGTGAAGGCAATTTCTTAATTCTTAAGAATTAAATTTTATTTTTTAGTCACGCATTATCTTTTTTTTTCATTCTGAAGGTTTTGTTTTATTTAATCATTTATATTTTATTTTTTTCATGCTTTTATAGAAAATTGAGACTTAAAAAATTATTCGCAACATACTAGCTTAACATGCACCAATAATATTTCTGAACAGAAAAGAAAATTCTATTTAAAGGAAACTTATTTTCACTTTAAACAAGCAAAAAAAAATCCAAATGATACTTAACAAATAAAGTAAACATATTTATCCTGAATAGTAGACAAATAAATGTCATTTTCTGAGATGATTGTACATCCGTGTTAAGGCAAATGCAATTCTCATTTGGATAGAATCCCTTTCCCCTAAGACTGGCGCCGGTTCTCTTAGATGAGATACGCTTAACGAAGGATGACGTATAACGTCTATTGACGTGACTCGAACTAATCATCTACTAGAGAAAATGATTTAACATGTGTTGTCTTGTTGCGTATAATGGATGTTAATGTTTGTCTAGTGATGGTGTTATTCTCTGATGAGAGCATCTACGAAATGTTATGTCGTTGAATGTACTTCCAATAGGATTAATATTGATTTCGTAAGTTCGGAGCTTTGATATATATTTTTTCTCCCTTATTCCCGTTTTTGTTATTGAAAATGAATTTGCACTAGTTAAAACAAAAAAAAAATAATAAAAAAAATATCACATGAAGACTGAAATTGCTCCATACAATGTATTGTGAAGAATAGATTTAACAATCGAAAGAAATCTTTTTTTTATCTTGCACTAAACAGTGTTTGTTTAATTTAATTTACCATATTATTTCATATATTACAAACTCCTCTTCGTTAGCTGCTAATGAAAAATCAATATTAAAATAATTTGACTCAGAAATATTCCAAGAAAAAGCTGAATTAAAAAGAAACAATTCGGAATTAATGAGACAAAAATTGTTATCTCACAATTGACTTATTGTTTTAAATATTTTTATTCATTTTCATTCCTTTTGTTTACGCTTAAGGTAATTCATGAATCGGTAAGAAAATAAAATACTTCTCTTTGACACACTTTTTTGATTATCTTTTTATTTTTATGTAATAAAATTATTTAGTAGCAATGTATAACGATGTATTTTATTTTTCAAATTAGGTTCATTTCTGGTGATCTCTGGTGTCACACATGTATGCAAAAGATTTTACGATAAAATTTTAAAATAGTCTCAACCTCAACATTTTGAAAAATGGTCATTATGTCAACTTCGGGTTCAACAAATAAATATCCCTTCAGTGGCTAATACATTTTTTGTAATAAGGAAGAAACCTAATTAAAACTAAAACATGGTGTGAAAAATATATTATACAAGATAATACTACAAGCAATAACGGGTAGAAAATATTCTCATTTTTTCCCCTTAATTTATCATTCAAATAGTTTTATTTCATACAGTTACCTATTATTAGTTTTAAAAAAATAAGCGTTTTCATACGATTAAAATAGAGTACTATCAAAAGAAGAAAAGTTTTATTTACTGGTTTTAATGCAAAACATTTATCAGAAATAATTTTTCTTCAATGAAAATATATTTCACAGTTACTAAATACTTCTCAATGAAGTATTTAGTAACTGTGACTTATTCCAACATATAAAAGTCACAACAACATATATTGCATCATTGTTTTTATAAAAATAATCAATGCAAGTTCAATTTTAAGAACATATTTATTATTAGTTCATGGGTATTGATTCAACGCATATTTATAGGACTAATACTTCACTTTAATTTGAAATAAATGTTTCCTTGGTAGTAAAGTTATATCAGTAAAAATAAAATATTTTAATGATACATTAAGAAAGAATTAAAATTAGGATGTTTTGAGGTTCTTTAGCACTAACCATCGTGTGAGCCGGCAACTGGAGAAGTGAACTATCTGAAGAGAAAGAAATTCAAGCCTTTCTGTTCTGTTATATAAGATACCCTGGAAACGATAATGACTAAGGAATTTTGTTATCATTGTTACTTCTTTCTTTTAGCTGTGTTCAAGCTACAAGCAGTTTTTATTTCTTAATTTAGAATTCTTTCAAATGTGTTTTTGGTAATTGATTTCTTAAAAGTTCTAATATAATGTTAGGATATTATCTACAAAATAACTTTCCAAATCACTAGTTAATACTGAATAAATCAATTTTGGCATAGTTAAATTCTAGTATAAAGCCATTCAAAACTTTACAAGGAATGGAAAGATCAATAAAAAAAATTCAGATCAATGGCAGTTCCGTATACTAAAGATATTGTCTGGCCGTAAATTTATTCAAGAAACCATATTGTTTAAGAAGAAACATCTAGAAGTTCTTAAGGGAAAAAGTAATCTAACTAGTATTTTAAAACTCAAAAACATTTATCCACCTTTTTATTTTATATTTTTCTTAAACCCCTTATACAATGTAAATTTAGAAGATAATTATTAGAGTAAGCAGAAATTGTGGTAGTGTGGACAATAAAAAATTTATATTTTCATTTAATATTAGATATAATACAACTAAAACATGGAGAATATATAAGTTTTCCAAAATTTTATATCAAATATTGTTCTTAACTCATAATATAAAAGCAATGAATGATAAAATTTTGCCACTCTTATTGGGAAGGTTTTCTATTTAGGATTTTACTTAGCCATCACCACCACTACTACACACGCACACAAATATGTTTTTACTAATTTATATTTTACTGAATACTTTCCAGTTGCCAATATCTTTCTTATATAAAGTATCATTAACTTATTCATTATTTCTCATAACTGATCAATTTGATCTTCACATTTAAAAATATATATATTGTACACTTTACTGCATTTAGATTATTTTTAATTTTTTTAAGTGAATGGGGATTATATTATTATTAATTACTGTAATTGGAATACATTAACAATTAAGTTATTAATTTCAGCTTATTGTTTTGTCTATGTAGATAATCATTCATGAATATCGGCATATTTATGTATACTTTTTCTTTTGATCTGACTATTATCTTATCCTTGTTTGTAGCAACATATATAACATACGAAACATGTCTCAAGCCTCAAAATAAAAAGCAATATTGATAATGGATCACAATGAATTCTCTTTGTACTACATTCTACATCAATTTCGTAATGCTTGCAAGCGTAATGAACTCTGTTCCATCTACTCTAAACTTACCATGGCAGTGTTATATATTATAGAAAAGTTATAAACAACATGTGCGGAAACATTAAAATGAAATGAAGTTCATACATATAAAAAATAATTATAAATATGTAAATTACAGCTCAAAATATCACTCGATCAATATCCAATGGTTCTAGGTATTTATTAAAAACAAAAAAAAAAGGTAATACAAGTAAGTATACGTCTAAATATATAGCGCTACATGTAACTTGTAGGCATTTGGATTATATATATATATATATATATAGTACGTTTTTAGACGATGAATCTTTTCATTCAGTTACTGATTCGAAATTTTATTGTTACGATAAGTTTGGTTAAAGGATTTTGTTAAAGTTTATCCTGTAAAAGTTAATTTTATGAGAATATTTTGAATAATGAAACTTTTCCACTTTAAGTATAAAACCGTTTTTTCCCTGCGCAATATCATGATTTATGCAGAAATAATATTTCTTATATGTTTCTTTCTTAATTTTAAATAAAAGCAACTATATTTCTCTTCAATTCCAGATCAAAGCTGCAACACTAACTAAAAATAATCTGTCTTAATATTTTACCATAGCAATACAAGATTTAGACCTATCAAATATAAAGAAATATTTCCTTTATGACATTATATTCAGAGAGAAAGGTGTAAAATGTGTAATATAACAAGTTATATAAAATAAAGTATAGTTTCCATTTTATATGATTTTTTTTTTGAATTATGTGTGGAAGAATATAATCTTAATTCTCTAAATCACTACTCAATGTAAATTTGATTATTTGTTTTGGTTTCTTTTTAAAAAACATACTAGCGTTTAAAAAAAAATATTCATTCTATTTGTCAGCTTAACAGATTATTTGTCTGTGGCTTAAATGAGATAATTAATTTCTTTAAATCAGAGTCTTAGTGAAAAATGCATTTTTTATGATAATTCAGCTTTTAAAAAGGGAAAAAATGTACATTGGTTCAATATTGATGCAAAGTCTTGGATTAGCAATTAAATCCGTGCTACAATACAACGGAACGCTTTTTTTTCCTTCTAAAGGAGTGCAATCAATCAAGAAACAAATTAAGTCTTTACAAACCACGTAATACGAAGTCTTACCGATAATAAAGCTAGTTTTTTTCCCCTCGTGCTTAACCAATGGTGTAATTACGATATCTTGAATCCCATAATTAATTTTCTTTCAGGATGTCCAAAGACACATGCTTTCCTATTGTTGCATTTTTATCATTATGCTCTGAAAAAAATAAATCTACCCCTTTATTTGTTAAAATTCATTTACAGTAGAAATATGCTTGGTAAAGCTGACACCAAAAGAGGGAGATTAAAATAGCATTTATCAAAGTGGACACAACTAGTTAAGGTTGAACACAATCTGTTCAGTTTTAAGCAGGTATTTAATTAAATGGTCTAATGAAGGAATTAAAACGTCTAATGTGATTGAAAGTAGCTATGCAGAAACGACGAACATTTGAAGGTATTGTGTTCAGATTTCCTGTCTTCTGTTCGGTTTCTGTCAAGCTGATATTTAATTAATGAACGCATTAAAATGTTCAATATGGATGAATTTAACTTTACAGAAACGATGAAACTTGAAAATAACTTCAGGTATCTTTTTAAATAAACCCGAATGCTGTTATTTATGTAGATACTAATTGGTTTATATTTTAACTTCATAAACAACTTATGTTAGTGCTCCATGTCTAAAATCGGAGTCAAATTTTGAATTTATCATTCATTTTATGATCCTGGAAATAGAGAAGGAAAATATACAGTAGACCTTCAATAACTGTTTCAATTTATGATAAAGTGTGCGTGGTATTGCTGTGGAAATTACAATATATGGAAATTACACTTTTATGTAGCATACACTGTTTTGACTAAAATATTTCCTTTTGCAATTATTTCTACATATTTACTTATTTCTTTTTAAAAAAAGGAATTCATTTTTCATTTATCCAGACGTAAATACACATTATTCAGCTTTTAATTCTAAATTAATTACATATATCTTATACATTATACACAAATGGAATTGTAAGAATTTAATAAAATATTTGGATTAAACGTTTTCTTTATATGAAATGTATTACATTATCTTAACTTGGTTTGGAATTGCATAAAATTCTGGAAGTCTTACGTTTTTTATTTAAAATATAGTCATGTTGCTTAGTTTATAATTTGTAAATTATGTTATTTATAAAAACATTTTTTACAGAATTGTAGTTACTATAAATAATAGATCGTACAAGAAAAAAATCCGTACATATAAATATCTAACTTTGGGAGGAATAGGGTAATTGTTAGTATTAAAATTAGAATTTCATCGTTTCTAATCTATTGGAGAGCTATCGTATTGACACAACAATTCACAAATTGATAACACTATAGGAAATGTGATTCCAGAACTCTGGACTGGTATTGGACCACAAAGAAAAAATGCGGCACATCAAGCCCGTCATACACTACAAGTGGCAGTTTGTGATAGAAGAGGAACTGAGACACTAATCAGTGCCACAATCATAGATAGAGTAACTTCACAAACAATGGTAAACAGATTACCTGCTGATGAGATTACCTGCTGTTTTAATGCTTACATGTACATTTTTAATACTTACATAAAGTTTTAATTCTTTCATAAATACTGACATACATATGGAATTATTTTATCAATGCAAAATTACCATATTAACAAAAATGTTCAGAGTCCAAGTTTCTATGCCAGTCAACTTCACACTAATTACAATAATTATCTGAATAAAGTGAATTTTATACGAAATTACAAAAATAAAAAGTGCAACGATATCTATTTAAATAAATGCAAAAAACATTCCCTTTTGAAAAACATTAATCATTAACTCCTTTTCTTTAAATTCTAAATATACTTATTGTCCATTTTTGGAAGGAATTCAATCTACATTTAGAAGCAGTCTCTGCAATTGTGTTCAAAAATAGTGTGATTTCACTCTTAATAAATGTTGATGGAAGTAGAATATATGACGTATGAAGTCCAGTATTACTATTTACTAAATATTAAAACACGAGATGATAAAAATACAATGAATTTTTAAACATAGAGTAAAATGGCCAAATGGGAATTTTTCTTTTGATTTGTGTATTTAACGGTTTTTGTAAAGTTTGCAATCTAATTTTATTACAAACTTAGAGCATTTTTGAGCATACTTCAATTCTTATTCCTTTTTTTTTTATATAGAATAAAATAATAACTTACTTCTCTTACTCTTAAAGCCCAGAAAATGGCTCATAAAAACATCTGATAAAAAGTTTCATGTAACAAATTGTCTTGAGATTAAAGGTAAAATCAGATATCTTATTAAACAATGTTTAATAGTAGTGATTCAAAAATAATGACAAATAAAGTCTAGTTACATAACTGAACCCTGAGCCTGAATTTTATAATATATTGAACATAGCTGGTGCAACGAAGTTTCAAAATTTTAATAACTTTTTTTAAAATATTTATTTTAAGAATAGTTTAATACATCATTAAAAATGTCTCTTTCATTCCACGCCAAATTTCCACCAAAGTAAAAAAAATAAATAACTTAATTTTTCAAATTCATTCCAACATAATTTTTATATTTACTCCACACATAGATATATATTATTAATCAAGGGCTTCAGAAAGTACGTACTTATTTTAAATTTTAAGTAACTAGACATTTTAGGGCTAAGATCATAGCTTACAGCTATATTACAGTCATAGCAATCTTCCCTCCCAATTTTATTCTTACTTTTAAATAAAAAAGGATTGTTACCCATTATAATTTTCTGACAACAATTTTAATATTATTAAAAAATATTATATTTTTCTGTTATGCTATAAACCTTTACTTAAATACAACCGTAAAAGGAACGATTTATCATTTCATTAGGCTACACGTATTTAATTAATGTATTTCCTTTTTTTTTCTTTGTATATTTAATTCTTCGAAATAAATATTTTTATTCTTTAAATATATCTTTATGTGTGCACTTTGAATTTGCCAGGTCATGTGTTAACCAACCGTAAAATAACATGAAATACCAACACTCGCTTTAAAGACAGAACAAGTGAAATTGTAAACGGAGAAACTTTTTTCCCAAAGTTCACTGAAGTCACAAGTCAAGCTCTTGAAGAGAAAAGTCTTCGGCGCACCTTAAATAAATTCCATTTGTTATACAAATAATTCACTTTTAAATGTTTTATCCTATAACTCTGGAAAATACCAAGTCACGCAAATGTTTGTCTATGAAATTGATTTTCACTTCAGAATTTGAGAAGTTGTTCATCCTTTAAGATACATGTTGCATTTAGAAAACATAAAAAGTAATTTTATGCATTTTTATAACTTTAAAATTCCTTTTGAATTGTTTCACTATTGTAATAAATCATATGGATAGTAAAAATTCGTTATTGGATAGGATTATAAGTCACGCAATGACTCTGTTTTTTCTGCATACTTAAATATTTGGCATCTGTTTACAATTATCTTAACTTCAAAGCGAAATTTGAACGATTGACAAATAAGTATAGCTGAATTTCATTTGCAAAAAAATTTCACTATCTTCTCATTCTCAATATTTTTGTTCTCAAATATTTTTGCTTTTAATAGCATATCAGATGAAACAATACTGATTACTAGGATTTACATAAATGTAATAATGATTAAAATATGTTTCAAAACAGGTTTTTGAGACCTGAAAAAATTGCATGTTAATTTAATGAATTAAATGTATTTTTCGGGTTTTTAGCTGAAACAATTGCGTATAATCATAATATATTTTTGTATTAATAGGTGGAAGAAATTGATTTTTTTACATTGAATTGAATAAAGTTTTGAAGGTGATAAATGGTGTTAACTATTATCAATTAACATTTTGAATTAATGTCAACTTAAAGGAATAGTTACACGAGTACAAATTCATTGTTTCTGTTATCTGTATATTCTATGTGTCTATTTTTATTCTGTAATGAATAAATTATTTCTTATATTGGTTCGTCGCAATCGCACCGTTGTTTGCTAAACGTCAAAATATTTCATGTTTGGATTATTATTAATTCACAATCAAATTACTCTCTAATTAAATCATTGCTGACGGGTAATACCAACAGTTCATGCAATGCTTCGTATGTAATTGAATTGTGAAGACATATTATTTATCTATCAAGTACGAAAAATCTGCTACTGCCAGTTTAACAAGAATCAGACTTAACAATGAACTTAAGATTCTCTCTCTCTCTCTGTATATATATATATATATATATAATTAGATTTTAATAATTATTTATTATTTCTTGCTAACAAAGTTTTATGCTGGACATAAGTTATAGTGCATATTGGAAAATAGAAAAAGGTATATTACCTTTTTCTATTTTCTAGCCTAGCAATTAGCTATTCAAGAATGAGTATTAGACTAATAATCACATAAATTTTATATAGATAAATATTAGAGTTATATTCCAACAAAAAAAATTACTTTTTGTTGTATTTCTAAGAATAATGTTTCTTTAAACAAGCCAAAATCGATCATTCTATTTGTGACAAACTATCCTTGCTTTGAAAAAGAGGCATATCTATTCCAGAAAAAATATGTACGGAGTGGTTACTTTAAACCGGTTCTACTAAATATTACAATAAAAACATATATTTATATTAAGAACCCTTAACAGTAGACTTTTAATAGTAGAAATAAAATTTAGACTTGGAAACCACAGGATCAATGTAAATTACACACATCCAGTAGTTGAAAATTATCGTATATAAAACGAGCTCCTTAGATTTTAAATCAATTATAATAGGCAACAAAAACTAAAATTATTGCAGATACTAAAAATTCTTAAAACAGTACACCTGAGAGATTTAAAATCTTAAACTTAAGATCATATTTAAAATGATCTTAAAGAGTTTTAGAACGAAAATTATGAAAGGATATCTAAAGATTGATGAGAAGAAAATACGAGATTCAAATCGTGCATGTAGTTGGCTTGCTGAAGAAAGAGAGATTCCACACAAAAAAAAGAAATTTTGTTTCTCGAGAAAATAGGCACAGAAAGAGAAGGTGGTCACGAGGAAATCGACGGGAAGTCCAGAGCTTCAAGCTGATGCATGTTAAATATGGTCAAGCTATCAATCCTCCCATCTGCATTAAGTGCAAGTTTAGAGAGAAAGGAGCCAGTTCTGGTTTTGTCCTGGTAACTTAGGTGACTCTCAAAATTTCGTGGTTCGTCACTAATAGGCATCGTGTTGCTTTTTTAAGTTCCGTGTTAAAAAATAATCAAAACCATCCCAAACTTTGTATGCACCTCATCTGGTTACTTCCAAATCTACAAAGTATAAAATAATAACTATGCATAAATATTCAGTCAAATAAAATTAAATGTAACTTATAAATTTTTAAATTTCTCATTCTAATATAACTACTCTACAAAGTTAAACTAAGCTATAATGGATACTAAATAAGTTTAATGATATATAATACACATGCACAAAATGCCATATTAAATGCAACATGGGATTTGTGAAGCAATACAAATTTATCAGGAAGACATCTGAGATTGCTGTATATCCTGGACTAAAACATGACCAAATTCACGCCAGCCAAGTGTTCCTTACCATAACAACTCAGGTACCATACTCTTTATGACTTGTAAGGAATCCTCTATATTCTACAATGATTACTAAGATAAATGTTGCTTTAAAAAGATTATTTCTATCCGACTCTTGTGTCATTGTTCAATAAATTAAGTGTAAATAACTCTAAAAGTCAATAACTGCTCCAAAGACATGCAAGTCTACTCAAACTTAACTATTTATTTATCAATTACTATAATAACTACAACAGGTTCTATTACTATAATATAACAGCAATTTTTATTGAGAGGAGGAAAGGAAACTACGTGTTTAAAGAGTTGTAAAACTGGATGTTGGCTTAGAGAAACTAACTATCAAAACCTCCAACGCTTTCATTGATTGCTATTATAATTTCAATATTTTGGATTTTAATGATATATAGCAGAAATAGCTGTAACAAATGATTATTTCTATCCGACTCTAGTGCCATAGTTCAATTAAATGTAAATAACTCTATAAGTCAATTACTGCTCCAAAACACGCAGGTCTACTCCAACCGAACTATTTATTTATCAATTACTATAATATAATATTTAATTGCTCTCTTTGGACTGTATGGTTAGTCAACCAATTTAAATATTACTGAAATTACGGGCTCTTACCAAACCCTTCTGGTTGGGGTTGCTTTCTATGACAAATCCTCTGTGACATCAATCACCGGAAACTAACTATTGATATTATCGATCTCTTGTTAGAAATAAACTCAGAGTTAACCCCATTCTGTCTTTCCTCCAAGATTCATTTTACTTATATATCACTATATCTGAATTACTTCACTTTATTTCCACCTGAATCTTATTAACATAATCACGATTCATTTGGGTTAGGAAGAAATTGTAATTTCCTGCAATCAATTTCAATTAAAGTCTTGGAGGTTAGTGATGAGAAAATCTTGATTAGCCCAACATCACAGCTTAAGGCAGTGATTTAAAATGAACCGAAAAAATGTATATTTATTTTACAACATCATATGAGCCAGCGCTTTCAAAATTAATGTATACTATTTTTTGAAATTAATTTATAGTATCTTTCGAATACATTTTAATGTTGGAATACTTTCAAACAGAGAAGCACGAAATAGTAAGAACAATAACCAAAAAATGATAAAACATTTCCAGAAAATTGTGCAGCTTCCATCCACATCCGATAAGTAGCTAATAAATACTCCAAATGATCATAATACTATTTTTTTTATTTCAGTAAAGTACTCTCTTTGCTTATGCTCTATTGAGACATGCAGAATTGAGTTTATGTTGCATTTTTGAATAGAAGTACAAGTAAATCTTAAGATGTATGAAAAAGGTGAATATAAGACTTGTAGGGAATTATAAATTAAGTTATTAAGTTAATTAAGTTAGATAAGAAATCAATATTTTGTTATCAATTAAACAATAATTAACATTAAATACAAGTTGCAAATTATCCATACCCCCGGATATATTGACATTACCGACCAACCATATATTAAATATATTTTACATAAAGCTCAAGAATTAGTGTCTAATTACCTAAATAATTGTATATAAAAGAAAACAATTCAGTTCATACGAACGCATTATTTTAATGAAATTAGAAAACGTTAGGTGAGAGAAGGATCATCTCTCATAACTGAATTTTAAGAAGTAATTTTCTCGTGAACTTTGATCCTTTATAACGAGCATCTTAAGAGGTTTTCCAGTATTTCAGAATTTATCATTCGATCATTTGTCATAAGAGGTTACATTGTTAGTACCTCTGTAATTACAAATCCTGAATGCTGACATAAACACCTGCCTTCCCAATTTGACATACATCTCACCTTCTTACACTCAACTCCGAACTAATTATGCCTCAACATAGGAAGTAGATGGCACTGCACATTGCGTGTTTTGTTACTCATGTATTTCTTAACTAGCGTTATTGAAAATTATAGGTTGGCATGTACTTTGGCAATACTTAATCATCGTCTTGTTGGTAATTATCTAACATTCCCCTTTTTCCTTTTGCATCCTTTAATTCTGATATTATTCTATTTCTAAAATATCCTTTTATTCGCATTAAATGCTATTTATACCTACTTTTAAGATATAATACCTTCCTTTGACATTTTACTCGTCTATGTTAACAAAGAAAATACCATTCATTTTTCTTTGATACATGAAATTCCAATACTTCTTTCGATAATATCAATTCTATAAATCTCAGATTTTGATTCTTACCCTAACTTAAGTAGTTTTGGTAAAATGTAATTAAACTCACCATACAACAATATTCGATAAAATTCTCTTATTTCTCCTATAAATAATGTGTTTAATACTTTCTATGTTATTTATAAAGTATGATGCTAAGAAATGTTTTTGTATTGACAAATAACAGATGACAATAATTTTGAAAAAACCTGTTATACATATAAATAGATGCATATACTCAAACTTACATAAGTATGACTAATTTGTAAACATTAATAAATGTTCCTATTGACCATATTCAATATAGTTACTAACACCTCATTTAACACGATATATTGTGTGAGTTTTATATTGTATTTTTTTTATGAAAAACCGAAACTAAGGGAGTCAATTACTAATGCTATTCACATTTATTTGCACCTCTAAATTCTAAATAATTTAAATGTGTCAATGCAGAGTTCTTTATGCATAGTACGAAGTTTTTAACCATTTCTTTTGATATTTTCTTTTATTATTTTAAAATATTTGGCTTTATTTCCTTCACTTAATTTAAATTTGTTTCTTAATTTTCATTTGAGAATTTACGTTTTTATTTGTGAATTTTGAAAAAAAAATATATTTTAATCAATCCAATATAAATTATAAATATATTTATATTAGAATGACTAAAATTAAAAATGGTTTGCTTTTAGTTAGCATTATGAATCACTAGACATCTGTTAAAGTCTCACTTATTTCTATCACATGGTTTCATTTTTATAGTCAATTGAATCAAGAAACCTATGATTAATTTAAACGAAGGGAAAATAGTGAGTTTCGAGTGGTGATTAAGCACTTATGTTTAATAGACTTAATACCGAAAGAGACCAAAATGGATTTCGATGAAGTTCATGACACATTTGATGCCAAGTTTGCAATTGTTTACTGTTGGTTAAATAGGCTGAAAGGTAGCCATACAGCCTGAAAGAATGAACACTGTTCAAGACGTTCAGTAGCAGTGAATGCTGCTAGAATGATTAAGGAACAAGGATATCGTTTTCAATGATCGGTGACATTGAAAACGATAGTCAAAGTGTACGAGTTAGTTAAGGATACTAGAATATTACACAGTGCAGTGTTTTCAATTTCGCATGAAAAATAGGATGTGCGAAAATCTTGTTAAATTGGGTGCCTCTTTTAATATCGGTGGAAAATAAACGTAATCACGTGAATAATTATTATACTATTTTGGAACATTTTGTCCCAATCCTGGCGATTTCTTGCTTCGATTCATAGCTTTAGTTGATACGTGAAAAAATAAAGTAAGCGGAACAGAGGTAAATGAACAATCAAAATAAAACTTTTAATAGCTAATGGGCTCCGAAAAAAGCAAAGACAATGAAATTAAACATTAACGAAATGATCACGGTTATTTCGGAATCATGCTGAATCATCTACACCGATTTCTTGTAAAAAGGAAAAACAATAACTCGGCAGTAAGATGCATCGCTATTGCACCAGCTAAGCTCATAAATCAAGTAAAAACATTCTCCTTTGATAAAGAAAATGATCTTCTTAAATAATGATAATGCACAGGTGCACCCCTGTGTATTATCGGATACCATAATCACGAAATAAATATTCGAATTACTACAACATCCAGGGTATTTATTAAATTTATCCCCAATGACTTCTACTTTTAATTTCGAAACATAAGAAATAGCTCGTCGGGCAATGGTTCACATCAAACAATGAGATTATTGCCCAAATAAATGCCTAACTATGGTCGTTTCTAAAATGTTACTTCTTAAATGACCTAAAAATCTTAGAGAAACACTTGAAAAAATGTATAAAACTAAAAGGAGGTGTTGAAAAATAAAAGAATTTTTCTAAAATAATTTTGATCTAATTAATCTTCTTAGTAAAAGTAATTATAATAACAATATATATATATATATATATATATATATAAAAACAAAATGCTAGTAAAACTTCATAAAATACACAGAGATTTGAAGTCTAAATTTAAAAATTTTCAGTACAGAAAAAGAAATTTAAACAATTTTTAATTATTAAATATTAAGAACTTGTTTAAAAAATTAAAAAAAAGTTATTACCAAATCTAATAACAAGAATAATATACAGAGAAAAAATGCAAGAAACTATACAAAAAAGAAATTGATTTAAAATAAACGAAGTGGAAATAAAGCTTTCAAGTACTACCACTATCTTAGGATAATGGTTATCTGCTTAAACATATTTTAATCAACTAATTTTTTGTAAATAGTAAAATTGCCCAGTAAAACAATGATACAGCATAATATTACGAAGAAAACAAAAATAAAAAAAAAAAAAGTTTAAGACATCTTCTACATTATATAAATGCAAATTCAATTAAATTTAATTTAGGAAAAATAACACAGATCTTATGTAAAGAAATATAATTAAAGTTAAGAAAATAAACAATACAAATTTTAAGGAAAAGATAGAAATTCATTCAACTTTATACATAACTAATGTCTGAACTTCAGTCCTAAGCAAAACTTTGCCTCACAAAAAAAAAAAAAAAAAAAAAAAAAACGAAAATATCCTTCTTTATGAATATGTTTCCGAATTAAAAAAAAAACAACTAAAATTAAGTAAAACCTTATTTATGTATATACCAGGGCAAATACCTGTCTTGACTGAATATATTTTACCTATCCAATTCAAATAGGTACAGTTAATAGAGTCGTGGCCACATTTCACTTGGATAGCACACTTGTTATGTTAAGAGAAATATTGTCTAATTTATATATAATATCCATCATTCACACTAACACACAGATCTGTGCAGTCCCTTATACGTAAAAATATTCAGCTCTAGAAAATAAAAGACTTATTGAATTTAAAATATGATCTATATGGCTCACATAAAATTGTATATACAATGCTTTTACTCAAGAAAGACACATTGTGTCTTTGAAGATTTGGCCACATTCTCTCCATTCATTCTCTACAAAGTAACAACGACTTCTACCTCAGAGTATGGCATCATCATACAGATCGGGTCAGTTACGGTAAACCACATTCCAAGACTCTTGCGCATGTCATTATGCGGGGAAAAGGCTATTATAGTGATCCTTCAGACAACAATATATTCTTAAGAAATGTTGTTTCTATGGATGAATATTATACATTAAAATTATATATGTATGCACACACACATATATATACACATTATACATACAATTTCCATATGACGACACTGAATAAATGGCTTTCTTAAATATTCCTTCCTGAAATATGACTTCCAAAAGCATTAAAACCACCCATGTTATACAAAGGAGGTGGTCAGCTACACTTGTCTTTGAAAGAGATACATTTCATAACGTAATATTTAAAAAAAAAACAATTTTTTCAGTCTTCCCACTGAAATATTTTAAGCTTTCACTAGATTATACTTCATTTTTTCGGAAGATAGCATTATTTTGTGATTTATTATCTGTGGAAAAATGACGATTCAAATATTACGTGATGGAAACAGGTTCGAAAGAAAAAATACTCAAAAGCTTAAAAGTGTTTGAAGTGACTGATCTCAGTTTTCAGTAATTCGCTTTGTTTCGAGTGTTTGTATTCAACAATCATTTTTTTTTAAAAAAAGAAGCATTTGTCTATTTTTAACTGATCTTATATTCATCAAATTTTATGTTGATTTTCCTAACAAGTTATCTATTTTTTGGCAACAAACTGCTTAGAGGGAAAACATTCTTAAAATATTCTGAATCAGATATAATATTTAAAAATTTTCTCAATATGTTTTGATAGAATAAGTTACTACATTTTGTTATGCTCTTGAATAACAATACTAAGTTTCTTAATTAAAAGAATAAATTTTAAGCTTTTAGTATCTTAAGATTTCCATATTTCAGGCATATATTTTTTTATAGAAAAGCTGAAACCACTCATCTATGAGAGCCGCTTGCTGTTCCCGAGCCTCTTCGTGAACATCCGTATTATATAGACATACTATTCTCGACCCGAAAGAAATTTCATATAAAAACATATGAGAATTCTACGAAAAAAAATCCTAGAATTGGATAGTTATATTTTTAACAAAAATGTTAAGAATATCATGCATTTGAATCAGCACTTAATTAATGTATTTTATTTCCAATGTACGTCTTTCTGTCTGGCTTTAAATACATTAACAATATGTTTCCAAATAAAATAAAAAAAAAACCCAGATTGCATCAAAAGGAATGCATATAATCCATTCCTTCTTTCATCAGTTTTTTTTTGAACATGTAATCCAGAAAACAGTAGCAGGCGCTTTCACAATGATTCTCATTAAGGTTAATCGATCTCAATGTGTCTTAGATCTTATTCTCAACCCCGGATAACAGCTGCCTATAACACGAATACATGGTGTTCAAATGAAAGAAACCAAAATATAAAAAATGGCAGTCATATTTATCGGTTTATTGAGTTGTTTACATATCATTCGACCTCTCGGGTTGTATGTTACAGATTATTACTTTCGCTCTTTGCCATAGAAATACTCAGATAAATGAATATATTTCTCCTTTCTACCGCTTTTCTCCTCTTCTATGATTCATCATTTGCTCTTTCTGAAAATATCGATGAATTCAAAAATGTAATTTTTTTTTCTTAATATGTTGACAATAAATATTAATAACATTAACGAAAAAAAAAAGAAAACTACGTATAAAAAAGAAATGAGTTATCTATTTGTATAGAATGTGTCAGGCGTACGTATCCATGACAAATATCTATTATTTGTAAAAGTCATAGAAAAATGTTTCTGATATATACGGTAATAATTCAAGAAATTTGCTAATTAAAAATACTTTAAATTATTTAGAACTCTGCTTATATTCAATGGTATATCGGTTTATTTATTTCTCCGAATGTAATAAAATTAAATAAAGTTTTTTTTTGTATTTATTATGCAAAAAGTAGAAAAATGTGAAATAAAGACTATAAATATTACACGGATTTCGTTTTCATGAAAACACGTTCTATCCTGTAAACACTACCGTGTAATCATCTGAAGCATACTTACTGGACATTTCAAGCGGTGCTTTTAAATGTCTGACAAAACTCATAGATGATTCATCCATTTGTCCCGTATTTTTCATAAGATTTTTTTTCTAAAATATTGAAACATAAAAAAATATAAAAACATGATACACACTCACACATACGCACACATACACACACACACACACACACATATATATATATATATATATGTATATAGTATGACATGTACTCTGGCCTGCAGCTACTGCTGTAACAGCCCTGTGTATGGGTGTGTGCAGCCTTAACAGCTTGCACACAATGACCTAACCAACCCCAATACATGTATAGTAATTACAGGTACGTATGAATTCAACTCTATATGCAATAACAACCTGTGTGTAGCCAATACACTGTAACATATATGCTTCAACAACAGTAGTAGTGGCAACAGATGGCACAGCAATGACATTGATATGCAGCCAGCATGTATGTGTTGTCTGTCAGGATATTAATGGAATTTGTAATAACATGTATGTGTGGCATGGCAATAATAATATGGCGCAGCTGTCTGTTGACACATTATGAAGATTGTATGTGTGTAATGCATTGTATTAAAAAAGCGGCCAATAAGCCAATCCCAATATAACCAGCTGTGTTGTCTTCTCCCTGACATGTAACAGCATATAATATCAACCAGCTCCTGTATGTAATATTAGTAATATCAGGTGCATGTGTAACACATGGCGTAATAATAATATATATTATGATTGTCTGACGTATGGCATGTGGAGCAAATGCCTGTCCAATATTGCTGTAACCCGGCGCCAGAAACATGGAGTCATATGTGCAGCCATGTATGCAGCCGCTGCACTCACCGTATGGCATGATTTGTATGTCATCAATAATGATTACAACTCCAGCCAACAATGAGGACGTACGGCCGCGCATGTAGCAATGCGTATCTAGGTTGTATGTGTGGTTGTGTCAATAGCCAATGTATATGAGATGACTTCTCTTTTCTTAATAATGTCTGGCCCGTAATGTGCAATACTACTGCTGGCCTCCACCCTGCTGTATGGCGTATTGTGTCCCACGGCACAGCCATGTATGCGTCAACTATGTTTTCTTGTCGGCTGGCAATCAGTTGTGTGTAACGTGGCTGAAGCCATGTGCATGTGTGTACTATCAACGCCATACACGGCAATATTAACAGTAATACAAACGTGACAAATGCTGTATTAACCATCGGTTGTCCATAAATGACAAACCAAACTCCTGACAATGTTATTTTATTATTGTGGGGTGTCAATAACAGTAGCTTGGTTGTACGTAAAGCTTGTGGCGTATTATTATCGTATGTATAATATTAATAATGGCACCAGCACGCGGAGGCAGCCAACCAATGGCTGCATATACATGTCAATACCATACATGGGGAGTATTAATGTGTGTGTATACAGGAGTTGCATGCATAATAACAGCCAATATTAATAATAATGGTGACAATAATAATGTATGGTGTAATAACTGCGCACGCGTGTTGGCATATGGTTGTCACTGTAATATGTGTATATCAGTGTATAATATGGTGTGTGTGGCTTTGTGTCAATGACAGTAATAATATTAAGCCAATATTTACATGCAACGGCATATAATTGTCAATATAATAGTAATAATAACAATAATATATGGGTGGCGCATGCACAATACGTAATACCACTGTATACTCATCAATGACCATGTCCACTACAAGCAACCAACAATAATAACTTTCATATCAGCATAATAACTGTAATAATAATGTAATGTGCGTAGCCAATACATGTTTGTACTGTGTAATGTAATAATGTATGTTGTGTCATGTGTGTGTGTGTCTTAATAATATGATTGGCATAGTAATAACACTGTGCCCATAATAATGTCTAACACCTATGCACCTGCACTGCTATACATGTATGGTCAACTCAATACTAATGTATTGATGGTGCGTATGCTGCATGTAACCAATGTGTGGGAAAGACGTATGTGGCCAACTGTGGCCAACGCATAACCAATAATATAGTAATAAGTTGTCTCTCAATATGTCAACTATTATCATCAGTTGTATATGTATATGTGTAGCACAATGACGTAATGTGTGTACTGTGTGTAATGTAATAATATGTATTGTCCATCAGTTATTATTATTATTAAAGCAATGACATATAATATTAATAAACACCATATTAACCAATGTCAATATGATTGACCCAACATCTTTATATGTATATAACAACAATATAATGGCAACAATGTAATATGTGTATTAATAATAATACCTGGTATAATATAATACGTAATATTATTAATACGTATATATATGTAACTTTTAATAATAATATCTTCTATATAATAACATATAATACATAATAATACATTAATAGCGCATCACTAATAATAATAATAATAATAACAACCAATAATACTGTGTAGCAATAATAATAACACTGTATAATATATGTATATAATAATAATATTATCTAATAATAACTAAATGTATATATCTGAGCATGCTCGGTTTTTTCTCCGGAGCGTAAGACTGGTTTGAGGTTGGCTGGCTGGAGAATGAGGCAAGTGGTTCGAAGAATGCCTGTTTGTGAAA
>BMAW01038126.1:0-12119 GCA_019974015.1 Nephila pilipes | reverse complement strand
TATTTGGGAGATATTTGGATAGTTTCTTCTAAGATTTAAATTTATTGGTCTGTCTAATTGGTTTATTGTAGGATTGGGGTGGTTGGAAAGGCTATTGAAGAAGGAGGAGGATAATTTTCTAATACTTTGCGGAATAGATTCAATGTTGAGTTCGTCATGGAGAACTCTTCTCGGGATGAAGTTTGGAGCATTTGCCATAATACGGAGTGCTCTGTTTTGAAGTAAATCGTTAATTAGGTCTTTGAAATCAATTGTTAATAATATTTCATTTTTAACACTCATCAAATTTAAATTATTCAAACGTGATTGAGTCATACGATTTCTCAATTCATTTTTCACCATTTTGAGTTTTGGAAATGAACGCTCACCACTCGTGTTAGTAATCACTGATAAGAAAATTCTCGTTCTTTTAATAATGGGAAAAGCTGTGAAGTCTTTCATTATACATGTATGTATAGAGAGTGTTGATTCCAATTCCAGTCCCCTCATCCAACAACTGTTCTTCATCTGCATTTGTGGAATTATAGTTTATTAATCTTTCTTATTTCATTTATTCTCTTTGATGGCGAAAAGCTGAAGAAAAAGCAATGATCATATGTGACTTGAAATGTTGACATTCCAAGCTCAATTCCTCTCCTTTAATGTCTTTATCGTAAAATTTTGATATTTTCTAGCGTGCTATTTTAATGTCTCATCAAAATTAGAAATATTTTCAAAAATTCCAAACATTTCAAAGAGCTCCATGTTTTTTTATAGTATATTGTAAATTAGTCGATTATCAGTAAAAAGGTTTCTATTTAAAATTTCTGTCTGTAGCTGTTTTCAAACGTTGTGTCTGTGTTTTCTTCAAGGAAGGTTAGCCTAACACTGCGTTGTCTTACACGCTTGTGAACACTTTTATACTTCATTAGTCAAGAATCTGTTTTGGTTTTTATATATATCATTAACAATATTAATTTTATACTTTTCGACAAATCCATAATTTTACTCTTGAGGTTTCGACACTCCTTGTTGTCAACCAATTTTTGTCTTTAATTTCTTCATTTCCAGACCGCAGTTAAATCTTATTAGACGCAGCATAGCCATATCTGGCTCTAGCTCCAATAAACTTCACACTCGCTCACTTTTACTCTGGAGAAATTGATTTACTTTGTCAATATATGTCAAAATGTCATTCCAAAGGATAATTTTAAAAAGTAGTTTCCACTTCATTATTCATTTTTAATTTTTTTAGCATAAAGTAGTATATCCGCTGCCTATAATTCATCACTATTAATAAATTGTAAAAATCTCTCAATGGGTGCACCATTTTTGGACATATCGTAAAATAAAAGTTAGTTGGTCAGCATGAGTCTCATCTGTGGTAGAATCAACGGAAATTGAATAATTTTTAGTTTTCTGTATTTCATTGACGATAGTTTCTAAGACTTTTCAAGCCATGACTTGAATGAATTCCTCACAAATGATAGCAGGTATATAAGAGGGATTACCTTTTTCCATAAATGGCGTAGTTACTTTTTAATATGTTCATTTAAAAATGGATCAAACTTATTTAGAAGTCAGAGTGCCTAAATAATTTCCTTTATTCACTGAACCTATAGTTTCATTTTCCCCTATGAAAGGCAGCCTTCTTGAAGAGAAGAATTTTATATTTCTATTCTCTTTAGTACATCTTTCCAATAATGACGTTCATAATTGAATATAAGTTGGTTGTCTATGAGACTAGATAACTGTAATCGACTGTGGTAGTTCATCATACACTTTCTGTGTTCGTTTCCTTGATGTGAAATAGCAGTACTTGCATGATTCCTATCATTGAATCTGCTACTGCTGAATGTAGGATCAGTATATGTAAATAATTCACATACGAAATAGTATACTTTTCCTTGTGACGGAGAATATATTAGCCATTCACAGTCTACAACCTAACCATTGCGTAACTACTTTTTTGAACAATATCGTAGATAGGTATTTTGTTTTAGTTTTATCATTCGGATCGTTGTATATACGTGCTGATTTTTCAAAATCATTATCTCAGAACAAACTTACGGACCTTTCTCAACCCAGTAAGACTGTAAATTCTTGTTAATATATGAAGGCCACAGCCCTGGATCTGTACTTGCAATAAAAATATTTAAATGCCATCAGTTATTGTACTTATTTCAGTAGGTCTTATTGTGTCTTCTCTTTATAATTGTTACTGATTTCTTAGGACTGGAAGTAATCTAGCCCTCAGGAGCTTACCTACTTCACGTAAGTACGGGCTTCACGATCTTTTTCTTTCTCATGGGGCTCACTGTCTTTGGTAAGCACAGGTGACGTGTCCCGGGGATACTCTAACGATCCTTCTTTTTTTTTTCGGCCTTCTGGTCAAGACCTCAGGGACTTGCTTTCTTCAGATAAATACGGGCATCATGACCCCGAGGCCCCTTAGTGATCTTTTTCTTTCCCATGGGGTTTACTGTCTTTGGTAAACACGAGAGACGCACTCCCGATATACCCTAGCGATCTTTCTCTATTTTCGACCCTCCTTCTTGTCAACCACTTTTATCTTTTTTCAACTTCACGTCTAGACCACAGTTTAATTCCCGTTGGCGTGATGTGGATGTTAGGAGAAGGGGGTGCCAGCTCAGGTGTCGTCCTCGTCACTTGACCGAGGTTCAAAATTACGAGGTCCGTCGCCAAAAGCCCTCGTGTTGCTTCTAGTGCGACGTTAATAAAAACTAAACCACAGTTTAATCTTGTTTGGCGCAGCATAGCCATATCTGGCTCTTGTGCCAATAAACTTTACATTCATTCACTCACTTCTTCTGGTCAAATTTGCATATTTTTTCCCCTCTCAGGGGCTCACTTCGGGTGAGTACGGGAGACCACGTACCCGAGTGGGAAAAATATGAAAAGAATGAAAAATAAAAGAAATCTTTGTTTGGTTAAATTTTTATTTGCAGATTTCAAATGTAATTTTTGTTTCTGTTTGGGGTTGATTTTGCGGTTATTTTATATTCGGTACTTTTTGTACCTTATTTTCTGCATATACTTTTATACTTATTCCGTTTTTGGATTTAAAAATAAACTTGATTTGACGTTGATGGTAATAAATGAAAATTTTTCTTTCTTGACCTGATCCGCATATTTGCCGTATGCGACGACCGTGCCCCGAGGAAAGTGGAGTCTGAGGATCCTGTTGCGTTAGCTTTAGCCCATCTTCTCCATAGAAGGAGGGGAGTGAGATAGCTCCAGTCAATCGGCTGGTGATCGCTTCTGAGGGGGTGCCATCTCAGGTGTCGTCCTCGTCACTTGACCGTGGTTCAAAATTACGAGGTCCGTCGCCAATAGCCCTCGTGTTGCTTCTAGTGCGACGTTAATAAAAACTAAACTAATCGCTTCTGAGGGGTTCTTCTCGAACCTCAATGACGTTTCTATAGGGTTAGTATTGCAGTTAGGGGTGCCTCGGGCGAACCGATGGATCCACACCCCCGAAGCTGTAATACTATACTCCAGTGCCACCTCTGGAGTAATTGCCATACCACGCAATTGTCAGATGATCGGTGGGCTGCCTCCCCGTTTTGGACTCCTAGGTGGGTGAAAGCGCACTTAAGTGAACACAAAAAATTACTTATGGATCCAAAAACCTCTTGCCTTGACGGAGGCCTATTCCCAAACCTCTTCTCCCGTTGTGGAGCACTGCTTTCCTACGGAGGAATGATTTGGTTTCAATTTTCTTTCATGTCGAAAAGGCATATGACCACATATTGCGCTATGGGATATTGCGCACTTTATACGATTACTGTCTTGGAGGCAATTTGCCTCTTTTTATCCAAATGTTTTTGTTCTTTCGTTCTTTTCGAGTATGTGTTAAATATGTTTTGTCTTCATCTTTTACTCAATTTGAAGGAGTTCCTCAGGGGAGCACTTTGAGTCCCATTCATTTTATTTGTCACCTATCTCCTATACTTTCTCATCTGCAACCATCAGTTCATGGATCCTTATATGTCGACGATCTGCAGATTTCCTGCGAAGGATCGTCAATGCGTATCATTGAATGACGACTTCAGTCCGCAGTCAATAACCTGGTTACATGATACGTCGTGAATGGACATAGTATTTCTGCCAGCAAGAGTAGTTGTGTTCATTTTTGTTGGCAACGGGGTCTACATCCTGATCCTGACTTTCGCATCCGTGATATATATATATATATATAAATTCCTATCGTCCCTGACAATCGCTTCCTCGGAGTAATTTTCAACCGCAATCTCACTTTCCTTCCACACATTTTACATCTGCGGAAGAGGTGTGAGAAATCCCTCAACATCTTGAAGGTGTTGTCCAACATCTCTTGGGGAGCGGATCAAACTACTTTACTCCGAGTGTATCAATTGGTTATTTTGTCCCGGATCGACTACGGATGTATCGTCTACGGATCCGCCTGCAAAACTACCTTGCGGAAGCTTGACCCAGTCCACCATAATGCTCTGAGAATCTTCTGTGGTGCGTTTCGAAAGTCACCTGTGCAGAGTCTCTATGTGAACTGTAACCAGCTACCTTTGGCTGTACGGCAACTGAAACTGTCGTTCTATTATCATTTCTGTCCTCCGGGGCTTGCCTACTTCAGGTAAGGACGGGATACACAAACCCGAGGGACTTGAGTGATCTTTTTCTGCCCTATGGGGTTTACTGTCTTTGGTAAACAAGGGTGACGTACCCCCGGAATACCCTAACGGTCCTTCTCCATTTCCGACCCTTCTGCTTATCATTAAATTTTCTTTCTTTCCTATCTTCTTGGTCTAGATCACATATTCATGATATTTTCTATTCCATTTACCAGTTTATTTTGTTTCTATTTGACTCGTACTTTTTCATCTATTGAATTCTTATTCGAATTTTTCATTTGTTATTTTGGTTCTATTATTTCTCTTGTTTTTGTTTCTTTTTCTGTTGGCTTGACAACCCGCATGTTCACAGTGTGCGGCGCCCCGTAAGGAGGATATTGGGATCCTGGGGATACCTTTTGCATTCCCTTTGGCTTATGCTTCGCTGTAGGCAGGAATGAGCCCACTTCTGTCAATCGGCTTGTGGTAAGTCTCTTTATGGTTTCATCATCAAAGAGACTCTGCTGTAGGGCTAGTTCTGCAGATAAGGGGTACATCGGGTTTCCTAGTGGATCCTCATCCTGATGCTGCAGTGCTATATCCTGGGTGACCTCCAGGTAAGTACCGTGCCTGACATATGTCAGTTTTCCGATAACTGCCTTCCTTGTTGGACTCCATGGTGGGTGGAGGCACTCCAGGTTGAATACTTTTCTTATTCTATGGATACTACTTTTTCGTGCCTGGGTAATGGCCTTGTTTTACCGACAAATGTAAACATCGATGACATAGTTAAATATTCCCGATTTTTGATCCTTTCTTTACCACACAATAAAATATCTAATCAATCTCCGTCCGCAAGCCGAAAAGCTTTGCTAGGTATCAGTGTGAACCGAAATCAGTCAAAAAATTAAGATCCGGTGATCTATAAATAGAAACAAAGACCACTTTACAATCATTTTTGTCCACAAAAACACTTCTAGATTCTCCTCTATCTCTCTACCCCCAAATCTCAACTCTTACCGTGGCGTTATTTCTGAACCTGACCAGCTGAGCGCATCCGAAGCGGATATCCTCAATGGTTTTTCCGATCAGGATGTCACTCAGGTCAGAAGAATCACACTTAAAAAAGATGGTTCCATTCTCCCTACAAAACATTCAATATTAACATTCAGTAGCCCAAATTACCTTCAATTACCAAAGCAGGTTATCTAAACTGCAATATTCGGCCATATATTCCGAATCCTCTGCGCTGTTTCCAGTGTCAGAGGTTCGATCACTCAAAATCTGCTTGCAGGGGACAATTAACGTGCTCTAGGTGTGTGTCCACCCGAGGTATCCTAGTGATCTTTTTCTTTCCCATGGGGTTTACTGTCTTTGGTAAACACGGGTGACGCACTCCCGGGAAACCCTAGCGATCCTTCTCTATTTTCGACCCTCCTTCTTGTCAACCACATATCTTTTTTTCAACTTCACGTCTAGACCACAGTTTAATCTTGTTTATCGCAGCATAGCCATATCTGGCTCTTGCGCCAATAAACCTTACATTCACTCACTAGGTGTGTGTCCTTTGGACACTCTTCCCCTGATTGCCAACTAGATTTCAAGTGCATGAATTGTTCCAAACCTCACACTTCTAACTCAAAATTATGCCCAAAGTGGCAAATGGAAAAAAAGATTCAAGAAATAAAATCCTTGCATAATATTTCATACATAGAAGCCCACAAGTTAATAGTTCCACCACTTTCTCAAACTTACGCTCAGGCCACCAAATCATCTACCCAAACCGAGCCTAATATTACGAAAGTCATTTGCCCTCCCCTACAACGTCGGAAGCCATTGCCATGGTCATCCATATCGACGCCTTTGGCAATTCCATTGCCTACAGTTAATACATCATCTTCTCAAGCAGATATTTTGCCTTCCGTAGTTTCTCTCAAAACTTCAAAGTCTGTAAATGCTCCTGTTCTCCATACAGTTGCTCCCGCAACTCGAAGTCTCCCTTCCTCTACAGCATCTATCGGTCTTAAAACAAAAACCAAAAAGAAAATTAAATTAAATAGTCCGTACCGAAATATTTCTCATCTCACATTAAACAATAAACAGAAAATTGATATTAAATTAAATGCTTATAAACCCAAAAAAAGTACCCTACCACCTAATCTCGGAGATAACGATGGTTGTATTTTATACGATGTGATGATGTCATGGCCCAGATAGAAAATACCAACTACTTGAAGCAAAAGAAAATTCGTATTAGACCTAAGTTTATTCTGTTTTACGCTTTTATCTGGTTTTAGTCTGATCTGATTCCTCTTTTATCTGATTTTAAACTGCTTTTTCATTATTTATATCGAAATTATTTTAATGTTCTCCTATTTGTCACACTAGGATTTTATATTTTCCCTTATCGCGATGCTTTAATTCATTTTTATGTATGACCTGGTTTGGCGCAGCATAGCCACATTTGGCTCTTGCGCCATAAAATTCCATCGTCACACTCACTCGCATTCATTTCAAAATATCGTCTCCTTCATCCCACGTATTGTAGAATATTCATATCAGCCCCTCTTTACGGAGATTGTATGGTGCTCGGCCTTCTTTCATCCTTCCTTTTTCCGAGAGCGTGAAGGAATTCATCGAGGAACTCGGCCTACATGACTTGGATGTTCATCAGCAAGATTTATTAAATTTCCTCCTTGGAATGCGCAAGGTTTACATTTCATAACCCCTTTGCCGCATACAGCAAATGCAGCACGTATCCAATTGTTTTCCAGAGTATCTTCGCCTTCCATCGCAGTCAGTACGCGGATTTTATTCCGATCTACACGGGCGGATCGAAAGGAACTGGATACGCCGGCTGTGGTGTCGTTTCTAATGACACCAGGTTCAGTTACCGGCTCGATGCTCCCTGCAGTGTCTACACTACCAAAGCTGTCACCATTTACTGTGCCTTAGATTAGTCGAGAAATCCAGTTCTCGAGAAGCCAATCATTGGAGAAGGGCCTGTTTTTCCAGTGCGAAGAGCAGATGTCAGACTGACGCGCCTTCGCATTAGACATACTCGATTTACCCATAGACATCTTTTGTTTGGCGAGGTTGCCCCCGAATGTTCTTCCTGTCATTCCCCTTACTCTATTCATCATATTTTAATTGACTGTCTGGGGTTTGATCTTCATCGCTGGATTTTTTTCATTCATCACTTTCAAAACTATCTGACTTGGTGGGGGAACCCCTCCCCCATAACTTATTTGCTTTTTTAAAACACATTGGCTTTTTACACCAAATTTGTATTTTTAACCTGTATTACCTCGTGCGTGTTTCGTGTTTTTGATATCTTATATTTTAATTAATTTTAACAAATGTTTAGAGCAGCATTGTCTACCTTGGCTCTTGTGCCATAAAACCTCTTACTTGCTAGACATCCATTTCAAAATAAAAAAAACTTATTCAGAAAACAAATTCTCGGGCTTCCAATATGAAACTAATTAAAACCTATGGAGATTGCGACCAAACTATGAAATGATTAATTTATACAACTGCAACAATGCCTCCATTGAAAACTTTAATTAATTCAATCAGCCAATCAGAGTCTCGCACATTTCTTTTGCTTTCGCAATTCTGCACCTGTGTTTTTTTCTTAAAGCTTCATTTTTACTGTGGACTAACATATTATTAAATGTACATTATATCGTTATTTATTCTCTCGTCATAATTATTTTTGCAGGAACTTGTTATGATGGTGGTTAATCAGCACCTCTTTTGATCCATTCCGTGAAATATAATTGTCAGATAATACAGCTTTCGAAGGCGAAATTATATTGTGGATTCTATATAATTTTATATTTAATACTTATCCAAAGATACCATTTATTGAAAATTTTTAATTTTGTAATTATGTGGTTCTATAACTGTCAGTTTTTCTTTTACTGTGCAATTATTCGAATGCTTTGATATACAGCATATTATCAATATGTCACTCTACATATCTGTTATCTTTTCGATTGTATCGCTATCATGTTAAAGCGAAATGCAAAGGTAAAAGTGAAAATGTGTGTGTGGAAAAAAATTTGAAAAGGAATTCCATGAATTATTTTTTATCAAATCGCCTTTGAATGAAAAAATATGAATCTGAAGATTTTACTTGAAGATTTATATCTATGTAGATAACATTCATTACAAAGTGAGGTATGTTTATTTGTAATTTCAATTTTAAATAGCTTAAAATATATTTGTTTTGATTCAGTAATTCCTTTTTGGGTACTTTTCCATTTCGCCGGCGTAGGCGATAAAGTCGCCAAAAATGATACAACCGACTCCAAACGGGATATGTGTTGCCGTCAATAAAGTCTGTTTGGCGAGATTTGCGTCGGCGAAGTGGGAAAAGTACTTTTTTTTTTTTTTTTGTCAAATTCCTTTGAATGACTAAGCCGCTTCAAATTTTGTTTTATGTGTTGACATTGAAAATTGCCTAATGTAAAAGTTGTTAAATTTCAAATATGCATCTCTGATAATATTTTGCAATTCTCAAAAAAATCATTCTAAAAAATTTTCTGGTTAAAGTCGGGAATAGGGTGTCTCCTAGGCGATTGGCGACTCTTGGGAGCGATAATGATTTAAATGTCGCGATTTGTAATGGTAACCCTACGAATACTCAATGCTTGTCACGCACATTTGGCGACCAACCCATTTTTCTAATGTAGTTTTCGACATATTTTTCAAAATCCTGTTTCTAAAATGTAATTTTTTAAACACTTGTATGTAATTTAGTTTAGGAAGAAATATTGTGTTAATTTTTTAGAATCTTTTCAGTTCATACAATTGGTAAATTTTAGTCCAACAATAATTATGAAATGCGAATCCTGTTTTATGTAGCTTGCATATATCTATAATTTTTATAACTATTCATCCATTAATTTTGTCTTCAAAATTTGCAAAAATCTACACTCAGTGAAACCTATCATTGGAGAATGGCTGTTCTTCCAATTCGAAGAGCGGATACGAGATTGATTCGCCTTCGCATTGGATATATTTTATTTACCCATAGACATCTTTTGTTTTGGGAGGGTACTCCTGAGTGTCCTTCCTGCCATGTCTCTTATACAATTCATTAAAACTTGACATTAAAACTGGCTTGTGGATTTGGCACTTTTGAAAGACTAAGCTCAATTAAATTAACATGCGTCTTTAAGATGAAAAACTAACCAATCAATGCAGTATTTTATAACTATCATAATGGGGAGGGTGCTCCCGAGTATTCTTCCTGCCATGTCCCTTATACAATTCATCACATTTTAATTGACTCAGTTTTTGATCATCATATTTTCTTTGATTCTTCAGTTTTAAACCTGTCTTACTTGGTGGGAGAAAACTCCTACCATAACTTATTTGCTTTTATAAAACAAATTGGCCTTTTACACACCATATTTGACATTTTAACCTTTGAACTTTTTATCACGTTGTGTTTATTTCGTGTTTTTAAAACATAGTTGAAATTGATTTTAACAAATGTTTGGCGCAGCATGACCTGCTTAGGCTTTTGCGCCATAAAGCCCAACAGTCACTCGCTCACTCAGAATTTGCATAAAGCTCAATTTATTCTAATATTTAATCTTTTTATAGAAAAATTTTTTAATGTTGTGCTTAGTTTGGAAAACTTTTAGATTTTAATAGTGCTTATGCATTGTCGCACATTTGCCATGGGAACAAAAAGATTCTTTTAAAAGTGTTGGATACTATATTCTCAGTTTCAATGTAGACCTGCTTTCTTCTCTTCTTACTATTCTTCTTGCATATAAGTTGTAATTTTATATATTTGAATGATTTATTTATACAATTATGCTAATATCTAGAAGACTAGAACTTTTCTTTCATGTATGATAAATTTAAACATAGTCGGCTATCTGGCTTCTTTAAATGTATTCAAATACAAAGGCACTGTTATTATTAACATGAAAAATGTCCTGCAATGTATTAAATTATGAAGACAAATTGTTGTATGAAAAATGACAACAGTGAAAATGTTTAGTCCACATCTTTGGCACAATTTTCAAAATTACCAATTTAATGTTTTTTTAAAAATTGGGCCAATTGTGTAAACTCTTCAAAGCACTAAATGAAGAGTTTAAAGGGAAATACCGGGTATCGCTTTGTAACTGGTGACTTTTGGGTGTGATAATTTCAATCTGGTAACTTTGTTTTTGTAACCGTGTTGGCTCTTTTGAGAAATTGCTACATAGGCCATGTTCTCATTCTTAATTGCTATTCATCTAAGCGGTAGACTATTTTCGGAAGATAAGGTATGATATCTGAGAATTGCATTATATTATTCTGATTGATTTTTAAATTATTTTTTCTAAAAATCCTTTATTGCTCTTTATCATACCTTGGTGGGATTTTTAATTCTTTAAGTATGTCTGATAAGCATGTTTTAATTTTTTTTTATTTGGAGTGAAAAGGTAAAGTGCATGTTTTCTGAAGGAAAATGAATATAGATTTAATTTAAAAAATTTTAATGTACTGTTCGCAAAGAATGAAGGAATTTGCACTTTTTCACGAAACTATTCTAAAAAAGTAAGTCCTTTATTTTATATATAAATTCTTACTGCATAACATTTCTATGTGTTGTATAAATTTCTCTAATTTGAAGTTTTAAAATAAATTGCAATTTTATTCTTTGTTCTATTATAATTTATAAATTCAAAGAAGTTAAATCGGTTAAAGTCGGGAATAGGGTGTCCCCTAGGCGATTGGTGACGAAACTTGGCAACTTCCTAGATAGGTTGCCAAACGTGCAGACTTAAGCATTAAATATACTTAGGGTTACCATAACAAATCGCCATGTTTAAATCATTATCACTCTCAAAAGTCGCTGATGCCCCCTAAAAGTCGCCAAATGTGTAGACCTATTCCTGACTTTAACTGTTAAATCTATTATAATTAATAGTCATAAATATTTAACATTATATCGATAAATAAAAATTATTTACTATAATTATTACTTAAATAATTATTTGTAATCATATGCGTTATATATAAGCATGTTATAAATAATTGTTACTTTTAATGATTATATGTAATTATATATTATAATTACATATTTTAATTCTAAGAAATTTGAATTATAAATTATTTTTATTGTTTTTTCTGTAAATTTCTATTTTCTGAATGTTTTCATTTAATTGCATTTAAATTTGTCAATTTCTTTGTTAGAATCTGTTTTGTTTTGGTTATATTGTTAATTTCTTACAGGATATTACTACTTGTTTATCGCTGCTCTGGGGACCTTTGTTCTAAATCACTATTTTTTCACCAAAATTCCTAAGGGGCATCCAATACTTCACTCTAAGCAATAAAATAATAAATTTTATGTTTTTTTTTGCCTGTAGATCCGAAAAATATTTTAAAAACTTAATCTTTTTCACGTATTTATATTCATTCACTTCTACTATTAATATTCATTTACTTCTACTATTAATATTCATTTACTTCTACTATTAATATTCATTCACTTCTACTATTAATATTCATTCA
>BMAW01038122.1:0-12771 GCA_019974015.1 Nephila pilipes | reverse complement strand
ATAAAATTCTAGAAAAAGTAAAATGATTCACCATGAATATTATTAAGAATAAAGTAAGCGAGTAATGAGGCTCCACAAAAGCACTTACTATCAAGAAAAGAAAAGGCCTTCTTCAGATTCTCAGTGCTTTGGTTTGATTTTTAAAAAGGTTCTATTGGAAGCTACACGAGGGTTATTTCAGATTCCTATTGCAATTTTATTTTCACAAGCAAAACGTTCTAAAGTACAAAGTTTGCCAATGCTAGCAACAAAAAGAATAAAAACAGACGATTCTACCACGAAATCAATTATTAAATTTCACATTAAAATAAGAGCAAACGATAAATTATTAAAGTAGACAATACTATTCTATTCGGATATTAAAATAAAAGCAGACGATAAAATACTAAGTTGAATGTATCTTATCACTGCAAATATATCTTCAGCAAGTTATGAATGCGTTTATTATAATCATAACATACTATAATATCACTCTTTTGAACCTAACACTATCTATCCTTTATTTTATGCATATACATTTTTATTGACGCCATTGTCTCAAAATAATAATGTGATAGCACATGTTAAAAAAGCTTAATATGAATACAGTACATCTTCGTTAATTTGGACAAATGGGGACTCTAGATCGTCCGGATTAAACAAAGCAAACTATAAAATGAGTCATTGTGCATTTCAAAACACTTTGTACTTGAAAAGAACATGCATTCTGAAATAGGACACAGCAAAATGGTAATTAATTATACAAGAGTAAATTTCCAACAATGCATTACGTACATAATATGTGTTTGGCTTTATTAACGTTACACTAGAAGAAACACGAAGGCTATTGACGAAGGACATCGTTATTTTGAGCCTCGGTCAAGTGACGAGAACGGCATCTGAGCTTTTGCCATCTTCTTCGATCTATATTTTGGATAGCTATAAACATTAATTCGCAAATGAGGTGAAAAAAAAACATCTATTGTCTTATCTAAAAGTACTTACTGATTTCGTGAATACCAAGTTCTTTTACTGATTTTCATTTTCTTAAGGCTCCCGTCTACCCGCCAATTTGATTTCGCGGAGGTAATGTTAACATTATGGAATTTCGACTATCGTTCTCACATCTTTACTAATTTATCCCTTTGAATGCAATAAAGAGCATACTAAAGAGCATAAAATAATAAAGTTTTTTGTGGTATAACATTTTCCATCTAATTTTTAAAAATAGTTTTACTCTGATTTTAATGATTCGTTTGTGGGATTTCTGGTCTTTAAAATTTCTTCACGTCTAGATCACAGTTAAATCTTGTTTGGCGCAGTATAGCCACATCTGGCTCTTGCGCCAATAATCTTTACATTCACTCACTTACTCACTCTAGTTTTTAAATACATACTGAAATATTGTTAAAATTCAGAGAGCGGTAGTCGAAATTCCATAAAATTAACATAATTCCACGAAATCAAAATGGCCGGTAGACGGGAGCCTTAAGTATTGAAATTATAAGAATATATAATTATGGCGTTCAATTTTTGGAACGATTTATGTATATAGAATGTTTATTCATTGATATGCTGAAACAAAATTAAATTTGCAATAAATGTTGTTTAAGTAATGTAAATGCTTAACTTTAATTTCTCAAAAATATAATTAATGAAGATTCCCACTTACTTTGCTGAGAATTTTTGAACTCCCTATTTCATAATATTTTATTAAAAAGTTATAAAGAGAAGATCAAAGTGAGAGAAGAAATATACCATAAAAGCCAAAAAAGTTATAAAGAGAAGAAATATACCTTAAATCCACCGTAGTTGGAAACGTGCAATCTCTGTATTTGTTTCAATGCTACCGATACAAAATAGGCCTTCTCAAAATCAAGGATATAATTTAGTCTGTAGGACATTTTTTTAAATGAGTGTGTTCTGTTGAGGAAGATAAAAAAAAAAAACCATCAACATATCAACTTGCTTTTGTTACAGTTTTGAAAAATTAAATAACAAAAAGGAGAGAAAAGGAAAATTTAAAACGAAAAGATACTTCAAATTAATTATAAAAGACACCCTTTTTCTGCGTTGATAAAAAGAAAAAATATATCAGTTTAAGAGTGGAAAGAATCAACCAGTTTTAATTTTCTCGAAGAAAAATAACACAAGCATTTTTTGTATTCTCGTCTCATTAAAAGAAGTATCAATTTAGAAATTCTATTTGTCTCGTTCCTCCAGTTTTGCCTTTAACGCCACCGCCAGTACTATTACTTAACACGTTCTTTTTTCTTCAATCAAATTAATTAGCTAATTTTTACTTCCAGTGTTACTGCACTGCAGTTTGTAATTGAGAAGACATAAAAGAGCGCCACCTTGTGACAGGATCAAATAGCAATAAGAGATTTTGAAAGCTGCATTAGTGTTCGTTGAAATGTACTATAAAACTACATTAAGAGCTGAAATTTATCCGTGCTTGAATGCATCAACTGAAATGCGTCTTTGCTCTTTCGTTTACAAGGTCACGTTCTGCGATAGTATTAATCATTAACTCCTTTTTTGCCTCGCAGCAGAGACTTAAATTACAAAGTTTTCAAAAGTTAAAAAATTACCCTCTCACCAGAATTAAGACAGTTAAATTTAAAGTAATTTGAAACATTTTCTATAACTAAAGTTTAAAACAAAATTACATGGATCAGAGCTCAAACCAACTCCCGAAGCCAACATTTTTTTTTCATCACTTAATTCTTTTTCCTCATCAGTTAGCATTAACAATCAAACATATTTTAACGATTTTTCATATCGCCTAATAAGGCTTTTTTTTTTTTGAAGAAAAATATAAAATTCATTAAAAATTAATATGAAAAAATAATTAAAATTGTGATGACGGGCATCGTCATTTGCAAGTGACATGAAGTGAAGTGCACCTTACTACGATATCTGAGATTCGAAAGAAAAGAAAATCGTTACCTTTAATAAATCTGACGAAAAAGAAACTCGAGATCTCGGTTAAACAATACTTTGGTCATAAAAATGTGAAAAAAGGAAAAAGACAAAATAATAATAATAACAACTCTGAGGGAGAGAGAGAATAAAGCTTTCAAAACATTTCCAATATTAAAATTCTCTAGTTAATCCTCCTTTTATATAATCATCAAAATCTTTTTCTAATGTTTTTGCAACACACTTGTTTCGATTCAATATTAATCAACCAGAAATGAGAACCAAGTTGTACACAAAAATAAATCTAAAATATTTTAAAATTCTCAAAAAGCCAGCATTTCATTGTAAAATCTGAGGTTGTGATATATATATATATATATATATATATATATACAACCTCAGATTATAAATTTTAAATTTTGAATACTTATCATTGTGTATTTTCCCGAAAAGCTTTAATTTCCTTCTTTTCAAAATTTAAATAAAATTTGTGAAAATAATATCTAAGCAATATTTAAGAATAAAATTATTATTTCATCAGACCAAAAACATTCCGCATAAGTTTTAGAATTCCGTTGAAAAAAATCCCTGAAAAAATGCGGTAAAAATAACATAATTGTTGAAGATCAAGACTTGGTGTTACAAAATTGAGATTTTTCAGAGACCCGAAATACACCCGCACCAGATCTTACATTATTCTAGGTGTTATTTTCATCGTCAGCGATGCGCCCAGAGACCAAATACCGTATACTTCCGTATATAAATCAAGAATTTTTGGAAATTTTTTTAAGCTAAATTACGGGCGTCAGCTTATGTATGGATCCGAGAGTTCGCACAAAACTTAGGTACTTTTCCATTTGCCGCACTCAAACAATAAACCGCCAAACATAGCATTTTTTTTTCTCTTCAGTTTACATATCTGAAATTAATGAAGAAAATAATTCAGAATGAAATTATCATTCTGCATATGAGAATGAGTTGCTTCATTTTCAAACGCGTTTGTATTGCTCACTTATTGAGTCGTCGCCAAACGAAAAATCTGATGTTAGCGAAATTTGTACTCGGCTAATAGATAAATACCAAAACGTACACTAGAAATATTTATAGAATACCGTACACCTCATCGTTCAGACAAAAAAAAATTAAGGGCAAATAAAAAAAAAATAACCATAGGTTCCCCGTATTGCATACAAGAGAACAACTGAATGGCGGTAGCATAGTAGTCATGGCCCCGGATTCGCGGCCGTCGTTGCTTTCATTGAGTCGTGGATTCGAGCCCTGATGTCACTAAAGACCCAATATGTAGTGGAGCTCACTTGGATCTTTAGTGATGTGAGTTGGTAATGCACGTTGAATCTAGTCAAGATTTCGAGCTTTCCCTTTGGCGTAGGTTGGAAAGTTGAAGAGGGAAGTACCAGATCAGGTGTCGCCCTTGACCAAGGTTCAAAATGCCGAGATCCGTCGCCAATAACCCGTGTGTTTCTCCTAAGGGTGACGTAAATATACAATCACATTCAGTTCTTCATTGTAAAAAGTACTAATAGTCCATACGACAATATCATTCAATTGGTATATTGACTTAAAAAATTCACTTTTAAAGAAAAATCCCAAATTTAAATAAATAAATTTCAGAAAAATTATTCAAAAATTGATTTTAAGGATATATATATATATATATATATATATATTCTGTCTTCGTATTGAAAATTAGATGTATTGTAATATTAGGTGATGGGGTGAAAAGAGCTCACTGTTACGGCCCACTAGAGAGGTGGCGCTAAACTAGAGTATGTCAAAGAAGTTAGGAAATTTTTCCTTCTTGTGGCTGCGGTAACCTAGTGGTCATGGTCACGGATTTGCGCCTGGCGGATTTCATCGTGTCGTGGGTTCGAGCCTTGATGCCACTAAAGACCTTCCGCATAGTTGGGGCTGATACACGTTAAATATGTGGAGGCTCAAAATCTTCCCATTTGCGAAGTTAGGAGAGGGAGATACCAACTCAAATGTCGTTTGTCCGACGTTCAGAATTACGGGGTCCGTGGCCAATATCTATATAGCCCTCGTGTTGCTTCTAGTGTGACATTAATAAAACCGGTCACTCCACCTTATTTTCAAGCTCTCAGATGTTTACCTTTTTCGGGAAAGAATCAAGCATCTAAGGCACCCTAGTGATCGCATTTTCCTTTCCCGTAGATTCAATTGTTTTTGGTAAACGTGGGTGACACTTCCTCGGGATTCCATTTCAATCCTTCTCTATTTTTGACCCTCCTTCTTATCAATCAATTTTGTTTTTAATATTTTCCCCATATTTTCAGTTATCACAGTTACGCCTTGTCTAGCGTAGCATAGTCATATCAGACTCTTGCTCCATTAAACATTATCATCACTCACTCACTCCTTATTTTCATTTCCACAAAATAAAATGTAATTCAGGAATAGATCGTTCGTATTCGGAATTTATTTTTCTTCTATAAATGGTGTAAAAGCATTGTAGAAGGGAAATAAGCAGTCAATTAAATTTCATGAGTTTTCCGACATATATTTTACTAAAAAAAAATTTCAATCAATAATTAGTTTTTTCAAAAAAAATTGCTTAAAATTTCTTTACAATGCAATATTATGGCATCATGCAAAACTCCGAATGCTCGAATTTATCTAAAAAATAATTTTACTTACATAAAACCAAAACCTTTCTCAAAATAATGCCTTATCATAGAAATTGAAAGATCACAACTCATGGCTTTAAGTTTTAATAAAAAAAATTACCTTTTAAGCTTTTAATTTTAACTTATAATTTTAATTTAGAGTTTTTTAGCAAATGGTTAAGCTTCAATTTTTTTAAAAAAAAGGGTTGAAATTTTGATGAATATTGCTCATGGATCTAAAAAAATGAAATAAAAAAATATTGCAAAAAATACTATGATTTTTTTTAGAAAATTAATATTTCAAATACGATTAAAATTTATCAAAGATCGGAGTTGTTTAAACTTTTACGGAAGCATTCAATAAAACTGTAATTTAATTTACAGTAATTACTCTACTTATTTCATTCTAAGAAACAACATAGGTTCAGTTGACAAATAAACGAAACGTTTATATCGATTAGTTTTTTAAGAAAATAAATGAAATACTTTTTCGAAAAGTTTAATGTGAAACTCATACATCCAATAATTTTTATGATTTTGTAAAATTTAGTTTGATGGAAGAAAGGCTATGCTTTTAATGTTATTAATATTAACTATATCAAAAGTTTGTTTTCAAATTATAATACTCTAGTTTGTCAAAATTTATTGCACTTGCACAGTTTATTCATCTATGTCAATGTACATATTCAAAAAAAGAATTTTATAAATTAACATGTTACATTTATTTTCGATAAGATTTTTTTCCTTTGACAAAAAAAAAAAAGAAAGAAAGACTGCTCCACTTTAAAATTTTAACGGACATACACTCAAAATCAAACGATCAGCAATTTTTTAATTTTTCTTAACGACATTTTCCATGAGCTCCCATTAGATTAGAATTATTTCATTAATTTCACTTCAGAAAATTTCAGATGCATACATTCAATAGATTGTTAGATTTCTTTTTTTTTTTTTTTTGGCTTGCTGAATAATTTCCTTTTTTATGGCTGGATTATTTTAATTACATGAAAAACAAAGAAATAGATCATAACACATGTCAAATGAACAAATTTTATATTTGGTTAATCTTGTTATTTAAGCAGAATTATATCTCATACAATGTCGCTTCAAAGATGCAATGCATGAAACTCATTAGTTAAATACATTTTCCATCAGTTTAAGATTACACCACTCATCCGCAATCTTGGAAATTTTTTACGGTAACACTCGTTATTCTCTAATATGATGTTTTTATTTATTTCCTCAAAATTGTAGATTACTTTATACTTGATTTTAAGAAAATCTTAAAACCTACAATTGAAATTAAAAAATACTTATGAAAATATTTTCACTGACCAGGAGAATGAAAGTATCTTTTTATTTTATCCAATGTAATTTATTATAAATTATGAATGACATTAATAATATATAAATATGTTTTTCTCGAATGCCGAACACCGGCACATCACAAATTGTTACGGAAGAAATAAATGCATAAATTTGCTTATTGAGAAACAAGGACTTCGTTCTTCGATGGAAGGCTGATGACCTTGGCTTTTTAGGGCTGATTTAAACTGCCAAGCTGCGGGTCTTCAGATATGTTCCTTTGACAACAGGGATAAAAAAGAATGCCCGCCATGGACTTAATTAAAACATATTTAGAATTTTTTCAAACTTTTAATGTATTTTCTAAGGGCTTAATCTTTATTAAAACGACCTATTATGAATCATTTTAGCACGCTTTAGATTATTACTATTACTTGAGCCTTGCTAATTATTAATTACTTTCAGAAAAAATATGGATGGACAACCTCTACTGCCAAGGCCATGAAAAGACTTTTCAGGAATGCCGCTTCGACGGGTGGGGTGTGCACGACTGTGCTGGTTCGGAGGCTGCAGGGGTCGTGTGCCAGTCAGTCAAGAATTCTTCAAAACTTGAGAGTCTCGTAGCAAAGAAACCTACAATTATCAAATCAAAATTTAAAGTAAGTACTACTTTTTTCTATGTTATGTTATTCATTCAGGACTCGGGCTTGGAAACTTACAAGAATTTTGATTACATTTTCTTAGAATGCTTGTGGAGATCAAAAATATTTTTTTTAAAAAAAGAAATTGTATTCCTTTAATATTCGAGAGCATTTGTACCAATGTCATTGTTCTATTTTGGTTTCACTTATCTAGCGGTGTTTCCTTGATTAATTTTTGATGTGTCCAGAGATCAAATAACTAGATTTTAACACAAGAGTTAAAATTAAACTTTTCTTTTTTATACTTCAGTGAAAGTCTGCTGGCCTTGAGCTACGTTAGGAGAAAGTTGAATTGGATGTTTGTGGATCCGCAGAAATACGCAGACGCAGCGCTTTGCGGCAACTGGGCTATGATGGAATTCTCTAATGGGTCAATTATTAGGAGCTTTTACTTCTGCTGTTGTTAGTTGCGACTTGCGGAAGTGGGTCGCTGCTACACACCCCTTCCTAGGATTGAAAGTCATTTTTACTATTGATGAACTTTCTGAACAATATTTAGAGAAGGTTGTTTTCCAACCATGATTGCAATTAATATTCATCCCTTTTCGAACTAATGTTTTTTTAAACATTTTCCTTAGATTTCATGGACAGTCTTTAGTTGGTATGGAGGGTCTACTTGTTGCAGGTATCGTAACTGTTTGTATTATTAGTCGTGATTTATGAGTGGAGTGTCTTCGACTCCCAATGTTATTTTGCGATGGTCTTTAGTTAACTAGTAGTGCTAGCCTGAGATGTACTGATATCTAGTGTCCGAATTCTGGGTCATTATTTGGACGAAAGTCTGTGTTGACCTTGGTTTGTTGGAAGAGTTTTAACTATCCACCTGTAGATCCGCAGATATGTAAGTTATATACCCCTAAAACAACTGGATTATTTTCTACCTGGCCAATTATTGGGAGCTTTACTTCTGTCATTATCAGTTGCTACTCGTAGGAAAGGACCTTTGCAATACAAACAAATGTATTTATAAAAATATTATTTGGAAAAAATATAGCAAAAGGTAAGAGTCTACTAGGTGAAAAAAGCAGACAAAGAAATAAATGGGTGGGAAATATTATAAACATTATAATTTAAATTCAACTTACAGCTAAATTCAAATATACGTTCGACATATGTTAATTAAAATATTCAAAGTCATCTATTATATGAATGATATATATTAATATATTCTATAAATGACATAATTTCAACTTATCAGAACTCTTCTTTGATCTCATCTCCTGGCTGTTTCTGAAAGGAATCATATATTTAAAAACAAAACATGTAATCCAGTTAAAATCTTAATTTGTCTGCAAAAATTTAGGAAAATGAACATGGGTTCACTTGAAGAAATAGAATATAAAATTATAATTCTAGATAACGTAATAAAAATAAGAGCGAACCTCATCCTTGTTAATAAAGTTCAACATATTTAAATTTATACGATTGTGGTTCTAAAAGTACAATGGGAATAGAACAACTCTTTGAAGAAATGTCCATTGATTATTTTCCCTCTTTTCTAAGAAGACCATGACACCTTTCACATCCCAGAAACCGTTGCCATGGCTTTTCCGGTCAATGAGACCATCTTCTCTTTCTTTTGAGCATATTCATCGGAAACAACCCATTGTTTGGCTTGGTTTCTGATTATAATGGTGAATCAAGGTCATACATATTGACGGCGACAACTCAATGCGGCATCCAGCCAATCTAACTTATCAATCAATGCCACTTATGTTTTGGCACTGATTAACAGATGACAGAATATAATAGTAAAACCTACTTACCTTAGCAATTACATATATCTTAGAAAACGTGTATTTTTTTAACCACCCTCGTAATTTACTTTTCTGTTTCAATCCATTCGTTTTTCCTTCTCATACAACCGTACTTATATATTAATGCTGAATATATGACGAATATAATAAATTGGTACATGCCTGTCAAAGCTAGAGCTAGATTATTATTTTTAATTGCTTAGAATAAAAGGCTTCCAAAAGAACTTTAAAAAAGAATTTATCTGCATGAATTCTTTCTTTTCCTGATTTTTGGAAGTATTCTCTAAGTATGTATTTAATATCTGAAAATTCACAAATAAATTTAGATTTCAAGAACGGGAATCGATGTTTTTCCCCCCTTCCAAGAAGAGGGCAGTGAATAATTTTTCACTGCCAAGTTCATTCTCAGCTATAGTTTGGAGTGACTTCAACTGTCGCTTACCGTTGTTAAGTTCATTTACCCCATAACATGGCCCATAATTTTTAAATTACCGTCCTAATGTGGTCATATTTAAAGTATTTAGCTATTAGATGTTCTATGTGAATGATGCATAGGACAGGGATAAAACTGGGATACAATGAGACGGTATTTAAAATTACCAAAAGCCCTTTAATAGGACCTTTTACAGCTGAAGCGCCGTCATCTGTTAAAATGACTAACAATGCAATCGTTACAAAATGCTTTCCAAATACAGTATCAAAAGTGTGTTTTATATCTATCCCTTTGACTATATCCTTTAGTGCAATAAGATGCAATAGTTCTTACCCTACTATATTATTTTTTTGCGTAAAGAATAAATACAGCCAGTTCAGGTGTCGTGCAATGTCCATAGATTCGTCTAGGGCCAGACTTAGTGTTCAATAGTTCGTCAAATTCCTTTGCAAATTTCTTATGAAGTCATCTGAAGTAACTGAAATTCGCGTTTCCATGGTTTTACATAGTGTGCCTAGATGTAGGTATTTCTCTTATAAAGCAGAAAAAATTTCCGCAATGTTTTTCATGAAACCTCCTTTAGTGTAGGGGGAGGGGAGGTTGCGTGAACAATAAAAAAATGCCGTAATAAATCCGGCCTCCTTTGTTACAGCTGCCTCTGTAATAGACATTGACATAACCTTGGTTTGGCGTTACTTAATTTTAATATTAAGACAATGCTTTAGTTTGTCTTAACTAGCAACTAGCATGAAATTATTGCCCGAAAGAACAGTTATTTGATTCTTGATGTCGTTTAAAATTACCGGCCTCTAAGTGTGACAGTTTTACTCATCATAGAAGGCACATTGGTTTCCCCGTTTTCCTCCGCAAAAACAAATTCTTCTTTCCCCTCCGCTTTAAATCTCCTGTTCTCCTTTTCCTATTAGCGTTTCCAAGCTAGCATGTTTACTTCTTTCGCAAGGAATCTTTCAACAAAGACTTATAATTATCTTTTTCACGCAAATTAACTGAAGGAATTAAAAAATAATAATATTAAACCACAGGCCTAGCAATTTACCCATCTTCTATGGATAAAACGTAATGAATGATTATCAAAAATAAACGATGCAATACGGTTTAGTTTCGAATTCTTGGCAATGAAAAAATATTGTTGATGATATATAGCGAAACGGAGAAATCCTCGATTTTTTTTTTTTTTGTTTGAATATGGCCGTTAAACTTGACAATCCTAAAATTTCATCGTTAAAACTCGCCAAATTGATAAATTTTGAAATCGTACCGAGGTTGTGGCTATCCAACAAGGATACCATCTGAATAAACGGTTCTTTCAAATATTCATTTCTAAAATGTGACTCCCAAACTCAGTGTAGCTGTCAACCATCTGTAATATAATATGATCAAAAAGAGGAAATAATATTCTAAAAATAAACAACTCAATGATAATAAATCATTGGAAAAAGGAAAGTTAGTGTTAGTATAAATTCGGCTTAGTTTGCGTTTTATCAGCTTTCTTGCAACATTTTTAAGAAACATAATTATTTATTTCTTCGGAACACTTGAAATTCTAATCAATGAAAAAAATTTAAATATCGAACACTAAAGAAATTAAAAACACTTTACATTGAATGTCTATATCTATATCTATTCAAGCGTACAACTTTTGTTCGAACAATGGCAGTTTAAAACCAAGCAGTAAAAATTGATTGTGATCAGTTTGAATTTTGAAAAACGAAATAATAAAGCTTTTATTAACTACTGTTGTAACTTTTTATAGGATATTTAATGCAATTTGAAGTCGTTATTTAAAGAAAAATGTTTATGATGCAGTTTAGTCAATTTTATTTAAAATCAAGCAGTTAACTGATAAATTTCATTTTTATTTTAATATTGGAAACTCATATTTATTTTCTTAATCTGTTTTTAAACAAATTTAATTTTGGAAAGTTCACTTTCGAGGCAAATATTTGATAGATTTCTTTAAGTAGTTATAATGCATTGTTAAAGTTTCCAGCAAATTATTTCTTCTTGATCCAAAACTCTATGTAATACATCCATAATGCGCCTTGTAATTTTAGAACTCAATCAGACGACAAGGTCGATGCCTGAGCTGTCCCTCCACCCCAACATCCACGTGAAGCCTTTAGTTACATATCACAAATTTAGAGGGGGAAATTACTAGTTTGATTAGAATTCAGTATATTAAATACAAATATTACACACAATTTTTAATGGAGCCTATTAAATATTTTTTTCTTTTTTATTTATCAAAAAAATTCTTTTTATTCTTACAAATTTCAGAGTGGTAGTATTTTTCAACTACTACACCTTTTTATCATCTGTTCTACATTATTTATGAGAAGATTCGCGACTTTTACATTTCAAAACAAATTATTATCGTTTCATCGACTGAAATTTTATTGTTTTATTTTTTTATCTTTAGGAAAAAGAAATCGAGGTTCGATTACTGGGAGGTCGGTATCCTAACGAAGGAAGAGTCGAGGTCAAAGTCGATGGAAAGTGGGGTCTTGTGTGTGGAGACGGTTGGAGCCTACTCGAAGCAACTGTCATCTGCCAGCAGTTGGAAAAAGGCTATGGACAAGCTGCAGTGCAAGTAGGTTCTGCTCATCATTAACCCAGTTTCTTCTTTTGACTCATTCTTAATCTTAATTCATCAATAGATTCATTCTTAACCCGAATGCATTCTTAAGTCCATCCTTTTTTCCAAATTCTTTCATCAGGGTTTATACCTAATCCGAATGCCATTTTATGTTCCACCTTATCCAAATTCATTCTCAAGGGCTCATTCTTACCCCAAATTCATTATCATGTTCATTCTTAACACCGATGCTTTCTTAAGTTTGTCCTTAACCCAAATTCATCATTAGATTTATCCGAAACCGAAATTCGTTTTTAGATTAATCATTATTACTCTCAGGTGCATTCTTAACACAAAAACACATTCTTAAGTTCATCCTTAACCCAAATTCATTCTTAGTTCCATTCTTAACCAAATTCATTCTTAGTTC
>BMAW01038114.1:0-41625 GCA_019974015.1 Nephila pilipes | reverse complement strand
ATTTATATTCTAAAGAAACTAATCGCAAACTTGTAGAGACAACTATGAAATCAATATAGAAATGTTGTAATTGCATTACATGAGCATGTTACTATCATGTAAACAAGCTATTTCAAATTCAAATTTTCATTGTGTTTGAATACTTTTTTTTTGTCAACTGTATGTAGTAATTTTTTATTTGATAATTATGTAGTTTTAATATTAGATAGGCAAACATATCTGAACTGAAAAGAAATTTTAGGAATAACTTTAAGAGATGCAAGATGTTGTTTTGATTGTGCAGGTTGTCAAAAGAAAGGATACTTTATTTTACAAATTAAATGAATTTATTAACTAAATATTAAACAACAGAAATAATGATACACACATCAGTGTTAATTATACTAATTAAATACAGTAAAACAATTTGAACCATTATTAGTAGTAACCATTTATAGTAAATGGTTACTACTAATAATGGTACCATTATTACCAATAGTAACCATTTATTATTAAATAACTTAGAGCAATATTAGTTATTGAATACTGTTAGGATGCTGAAAGGTTTTTCAAAAATTCCCCAAAGATGAATTTCGGGAAGGAAACAATTGATAAGATATTTAGTGAAATGTGCTCCACCCTCTTGAAGCAGTGAGAGTTTTTCAAGCCATTCTTTCATCTATCAATTATATCTTGAATAAAACACTACTTAATGATATTTCATTCATCTTGTTTAAATTTTATTCTTCCGAATGCAGTTTTCTCTAGCATGAAGTAGAAATGACTAGATTACAAAATAACTTTATTTAAAAAATAAGATTTTCCAAAAAAAGATAAAAGAAACCGTTCCAAAAAATAAAAAATGGAAAAAGAATGATTGTTTTTCTTTTACAGCAAATGTAATCTTAAAGTAGACAAATGAAGCAAAATGCTATTATAACTAATTATAAGTTTAAGTAGCATTCATTGTCATAAATACAACTTCCGACTCATTAAAATTTTGATTGCTTCAGAAAACTTTCAACATCTGCACTATCATATACGTAATCTATCGAAAAACAACATAAGTAAAAGCCTGTAAATTCACAAAAAATTTTTTTACAAAGAGTGATACTTCATTACATGTTGGAGAAAGATGCATCACTGTATAAGAAAACAGCATCTTTGTTAATACACATATTCAATGAAAAGGTTATATATTATTCAATGGGAACATTCTCATATTAATCTCATTGAATAATATTAAGGTTATATATTATTCAATGAGCACATTTTCCCATGTTACCTTAAGGATATATTGTGCCATTCAGAATTTGAGTCAAGAATACATTACCCCTTTTATCCAAATAGTAAAGGTAAGTTCCTCAGTAATTCTATATTTTTTATACACAGTGGTGAATCCATGTGGTGGGTACAGGCTCCTATTATAATTTCACATCCAGACAAAATAACATACCTGAATAGGAAATTCCAACCGAATTTAAAAGTATTTATTTTGTTGTTTTACTTCAGAGTTGATTGTTGTGTCCAAGCACAGGATTGAGCAATTTATTGTACTGTAAGATTTCAGTTCTTAATTGGAATTTGATCTTTGAATTCATATTTAGAGTTAATTTTTAGATTAAGAAAACATAAATAAATTATGAAATAATCACAGTTAAGTCTTATCAACTTTTTGAAGAAAAAAACAAATGTGTCCCCCTCCACCTGTAGATTTTTTCTGGATCCACCATTGTTTATGATTCATACTATTTTTAATAAACCAAATTTTATCAAAACTTTCTATAAAACTTAAATAAGGTTAACAATTAAAAATAAATTTCAAAATATATGAAGTTGTTTTCAGGGTTAAACATCAATTCATATAGTATATTTCTGGATTAAATAATTTTAAAAAGTATACAATAATTTTCTGGCCTAAATATCTTTTTATTGATATAATTGCCTTAAATAATTACATAAAAAGTAATTATCACTAAAAAAAGAAAATTATTATTGGTTATTACTTGTATTAATTAGTATCGGTAGAATTCATGCAATTCAAGGAATAGCAGTCAGACAAAGATTTTTGGCAGCAAACTTCATTTGAGAATTACACTTGTGACATACACATTCAGATTTAATCAACCTGATTTCCTTTAAAGAGACTTGATACCCTTGGACTATTTTTTTTATTAATGCATTTACAATTTTTGTTTTTGCAAGTTATGTAGTGTTTCTATTCAAGATAATGATTTTACATGAAAATTGGAATACATTGTAAATACAATTTAAATTTTTTTTTAAATTAAAAATGGATTTTTTTTAAAAAATTTTTAAACTCCTACTCCTCTTTTATTTATTAATTTTTTACTATGAAATTTTTTTGTAATGTTTTTAAGGATATTTAAATAACTTTAGGGATCTATTTTGTAATAGCTTGTTTAGTTTTGGTGGGGGAAAAAATAAAATGTGGGTTAGCATGCTAAAATCCAGAAAAAACAGATATCTTCAATATTTAAATTTTTTTTAGAAAAAAAGCAAACATTTCTTTGTAAAATGGATCCCTAATTTGTTACATGTATTATATGTATTACACAGAAAAAAATGGAAGTTATTGACTTATATTTGTGGGAGGAGTAGCATTTTAAATGCAAATGAATAAAAAGTATTTTATTATCGATTGAAAATTTGAACAAGATGTATAAATATGTATAGGGAGAGTGTGAACTAATAATAGGAATTTAAAAAGAAATTCTCTAAATAAAATGGTGCTTATATAGAACACTATTTACTTCTGAAACATGATCTAATTCTTATATAAGCTTAAATGAATTTAAAAAAAGATTATCACAATTGAAAAGTGAAACTTGCATTGTTTATGTTCTAGTTAAAATGGCTCAAAGAAATGAAAATTATTTTGACATCAAATCAAAGGAAAAAGCTAAACTTAAGCAAATGGATATATCTCCACACGTATTTCTATTTTTAATAAAAACTAAAAAAAATTATGTATAAGAGTACAATTGATGGTTTTTGTGAATTTTATTTCGTTCAAATTCTGAAATAAATAAATACAATGTTCCTGTATATAACTGGCCATTGAATAACACAGAATGATTTCATATCATCATGAATATTGAAAATACTGAATGAAAAATTATATTATAAAGTGAATAAAAGTGAGAATGGTATTAATTTACTTGACTCATTTTTGCATTCTTTTCTAATGATTGCCTCTTTCTAACCAGCCAGTGTGTCCAACCTATTTCAAATTATGTTGTATATTTGATTGTGCTTGAGATCTGAAAGAAATATAAGTTGTTCCTGCATATAGCTGGTCACTGAAAAACAGATTGTCATGATTTAATTTCTCAATACATATTAATAATACTGATTATAACTACAAGTATTCTTACTTAATATTATTGGTTATCTGGTTAAAAAAAGATTTTACAATAAATTTCTTTGCTTTTTAGATGGTCTTGGGATTTCTTGCTGTTACTTCTGACATGTAATATTTTTATTTGCTGGAAATTTTTAATAACGTTTCGAGACATTCCAGGATTAAAAGATGTATACCATTTATAAAAGAATTCAAAGTTTCTATTGTATAATTTTTCTTAATCAGTTTTAACACTAGCAAACTGATTCCGCATTGTCTGTATCTTAGCTGAAAAAGAGACTTGTTCATCTAGTTTATCATTAACAACAGATTTTTCAGTTTTTTTGAAGATTGCTTCCTTTTCTTGTCTTAAATGATTTGCATCCTCATTTATTACAAGCAAATTTTCATCAGTTGTATCAGTATTGTTAAAAGAAATGATATTGTCCTTAAATTTTTGACAAACAAAATGTATATGTTTACAAATAAGAAATCTTATGGAATAATCAATATAAGTACAAGTGAGGGAATGGATGCATATATTATAATTGTAACATATAATGCTGCAATCACAATAGGTGTTTTTTTTTCAATTGCAAAATATTCTTTCGTTTTAGAGAAACTTTTATCGTGTCACTGTTGTAACTAATATTTTTTAAATTAATTTCCCTCATTCCATGAGATAATTCTATCCATTATTATTTTTTGCAATGGCACTAAGAACAATTGAAAAAGAATTATTTACCCTATAACTGTACCACTAGCTTCTTCATATTAGAGTAGTTAATGTTAATAACTCAAAGAGAACTAGTAATTGGTCCAAATTGTCATCTTCCACAGATTTTTTTAAAATAATCCATTATTGTTTTGATTTCTTCATCTTTATATACTTAAACAAATTATTTGTACATGCATTAGAAAGTTACTTAGTTCATTTCATGAAAAATTTCAATAAACTAATTTCCAATGCCATTCTTCAATTTTTGATGTTAACATTTATTTGTCTTTTCCAGTCACACAAGATATGCCTACTGCATAGTAAACAAAATTATTTCCCCATAAACTTTTAACCATGCATTTTATATATATAAATAAGGCATGATCTTGAGTCATAAATACTTTTAATATTAAAGTCAGCACTTTTTTTTAAATTTTTTCAAAAACAAGTTGTATTATTAATTTCAGAATATATATTGTTCGAGTAACAGACGGTAACTGGGAATCTCATCGTTTTCATCATTAACAATCAAAGTGGAAAGCTGTATTTGTTGGTGCCATTGGTAGAATTAAAAATAAATTGTTCTTCTTAGACTTACAATAGCTCAGTTAGGCTCATTCGTAATACATGAAGAAAATCTTTAGTATCAGATAATCATCAGGAGTACTACCTACTCATTTTTTTATAATTAGAGATTTTTAAGTAAGTATGTCTGATCCAGCAATTTGGCAAAAGCAGCCCTTTAATAGGGCTTTGTGAGATATGCCATCTCACATTTTCACAGAAAGGGAGCTATAATGTCCACTTAAAGAAATTTCATCCATCATATTATTCGTATTACACAGTTGATGTTGTGTGTATTCAAGAACGAGCAGTATAAAACTTAATCTTATGAGAGATTTGATCAAACAATCTTATGAAGATACAAATTTAAATTTGAAATATATTTTTCTTACTCTGGCAGGGTTTTTAGTTTTTTTAGTTTTTATTAACGTCGCACTAGAAGCAACACGAGGGCTATTGGCGACGGACCTCGTAATTTTGAACCACGGTCAAGTGACGAGGATGACACCTGAGCTGGCACCCCCTCTCCTAACATCCACACCACGCCAACGGGAGGACTTTGGGCCCCGAACAGATTTAACGTGCATCAGCCCCAGCTACACGGCGGGTCTTTGGCGGCCAAGGATTGAACCCGCGACTGAACGAAAACCGCCGGTCGCTAGTCCACGACCTTGACCACTAGGCTACCGCGGCCCCTACTCTGGCAGGGAGTTTGATGAATGGAAAAGACAATGTCATTATTTATGAATAAAGAGGTAGCAGGTACCATGACAACATCGTTTGTGAGAATTCTATTTGCATAGGAGTAGCATAGAAAATTTAAAACCAGAAAGGAATCAACATATTGCATCAGGAGTGCCTGTTATTGTGGGAAAACATGTTCGGCTTTCATCAAAATAGTCAGAGAATAACACGAAGAAGAGATTGAAATAACAGTTGAATAGCATAGAAAGCATATTGAATATGATATACGAAATGCAAACTATTAAAACAAATTGAAGACTGACGAGCATTAGCATCTCTTTTGGATATTGATGTTCTTCCATCAAAAACTTCAGAAGATACACAAACACAATTTTGAGCGACCGAACCGTTCAGGACTTGCAACGAAAAAGAATCTTCACAAGATTTGCAGAGATATTAAAATTCACACAATTATTATTATTATTATTTTTTTTTTTTGCACAAGGAAGGTGCAGTTCCTGTTCATTTACTAGAGCAAAAAATGATGATTGAATAAGCGCCAGCTACGATTTATTGAGACGTTTTGTTTTTACTTTGCCAGTAAAATTGAAAGTTCCTGAAAGGAAAAATCTCCGATCCCGGGAAATCCCCTCAACACTTCAGCGAAATTCCTCTAATCCCTGCGATTTAAGTAGACTCGTCCAGTTTTCGGTCTCCCATAGGGATGCAGAGCTACGAACAGACGCTAGTCAGCTGGCTCCTGTTGAATGCGATTCTAGACAGCGGGAGTCAACAGTGCCTATGTAGACTCGAAATTACGTATTCTTCAGGATTGAAAAAAGAAAATACAAACGCAAAAATTGTGCTCAATGGTGCTTGTACTGCAGTAAGAAAAGAATGATCACTTAAATTTCGGACGGAAGTGGATCATTTTAAAGGAAACTTAACTTTCTCCAAGTACTTGAAATAACAGGATGTGCTCCTACAGAACCGTTTGATATAACAAAAATAGATTTTCCAAAAAATATAATTAATGCAGATGTGGAATTTAATACTCCCAAACATATTAACACTCTTCTTGGAGGGGAAATATTTTATGAATTATTAAAAGGTAAACAAATAAAATTACATAACAATTCAATAATATTGCAAGACTCTGTGTTTGGTTATATCGTTACAGGTTCCATTCAGAACGAACATTCAAACCATTACCATAGCAATTTCCTCCAAGATCAGGTCGATAGCAGTTTAACAAAATTTTAAGAACTAGAATCATTAGGTTTTAGAGACAAATTGAACCGTGATCAAGATGACCAAGTCATGCAATATTTTAAGACTTCAGTACATTTTAATTGCGCCCGTTATGAAGTTGGGTTTCGCTGGAAAAAGGATAAACAAGAATTAAAAGATAATTTTTCCGTAGCAGAAAAGCGTGCTAAATCTTTAACAAGAAGATTCATTCGTGACCCAACTCTGTTCACTCAATATTCTGAAATTTTGAAAGAATATGAGTCGCAAAGATTAATCGAAAAGGCTGTACAAACTGAAAAGCCAACTAGTAGAGCAGTATTCTATTTACCGCACCATGCGGTCTTTCGTTAGGAAAGCTCAACTACAAAGATGCGTATAGTTTTTGATGCAAGTTCCCATGAAGATGGACAGTTTTTAGTTTATTTTATTTTATTTTTCATTAATGTCGCACTAGAAGCAACACGTGGGCTATTAGTGACGGACCTCGTAATTTTGAACCATGGTCAAGTGACGAGGACGACACCTGAGCTGGAACCTCCTCTCCTAACATTCAACTCCACGCCAACGGGAGGACTTTGGGCCCCGACAGATTTAACGTGCATCAGCCCCAGCTACACGATGGGATTTTGGCAGTCAATGATCGAACCACAATTCTGAAACCGGGACCACTAGGCCACCGCGGCTTATGAGGATGGATAATTAGCGATGGATAACACGATTGCTATTATCACTGATATAGAATGTGCATTCTTACAAATTTAATTGCGTGACGAAGGCAGAGATGCAGTTAGATTTCTGTTTCTAGAACTAAGTTCAAATCAAATTGAGCCCTACAAGTTTCAAGTTTATAGATTTAAACGTGTGATGTTTGGAGTGAACATGAGTCCTTTCTTATTCTCCGCAACAATTAAACATCATATCGAGAAATACCGTGAACAGTATCCAGCAGCAACTGAAATGCTTGACACTTGTCTCTACGTTAATGATCTAATTAGTGGTACAGACAACATCTCCCAAGATCTAAAAATATCAAAGGATGGCTGATATAATCATAAAAAAGCTATCATGAAATTACGCAAATGAAATTCAAATGATTAAACATTAATGAAAGCGTGGGAATACGAAGGCCTTGAGACACATCCTCGTCACTCGGAAAACAAATCTCGAATCTAACTGTCAAAGGATTTAGGGATACCATGGAATGTCATCCACGACTATTTTACAATTGATGTGAAAGGACTGCTAAAATTGGATACATCAAAACCTATCACAAAAAGAATTGTACTACTATCAGCTGGTAAAATATACGATCTAATTGGATTTTTATCAACTTACACAATTAAGCTCAAATGCTTATTACAAGAACTTTCTAAGGAAATTAGCCTGGGATGACGAGCTACCACCAGATATTTATACAACATGGTCACAATGGTGGTCAGAACCTCCTCTTTTGTCAAAATTAAAGATTCCGCGAATGATCCTTGAATCCAATGCTGGAAATTCTAGTTAAGTCCAAATCCATACCTTCTCCGATGCTAGCCGAAGAGCACACGGAGCAGCCACCTTTTTCAGAGTTAAGCACAAGGACAGAATCAGCATTGATCTCGTAACATCTAAAAGCCATGGTGTACCTCTGAAAAGGTTATCCCTGTCCAGATTAGAACTGGTAGGTGCTCTACTTGCTGCACGTTTAACAAAGGATGTTAAGAAAATAATAGATCGGATTAGAAATGTCCAATTACAGTCTTTTCCGGACGGACTCTTAGATCCCTTTATTTTGGATCAAAGGTCCCAACCATAAATTAAAACCCTTTGTGGCGAACAGAGTTCGAAAAATACAATCCCTCACCGATCTGAATTCGTGGTTCCATTATTCAGGCAAGGACAACCCAGCAGATCTCCTTACAAGATGAATCAGTGACGGAGCTCTTTCAAACAACTCCGAGTGGTGGAATGGACCCTCGTTTCTGAGTCAAACCAACTTCCTGACCAATGGAATAGAGCAGGGGTTGGCAACCTATTGAAACGGAAGAGGCAAAAGTTACAATTTACAAAATTTTCCAGTTTTTAAAGAGCCACTAAAAATTTTCGATTTAATGTTATAGTATTATTTGCATACATATATTTGATTTTTGATTTAAAACAAATGACTTTAAATACGGAATAATATTTATTCATATAAAAACACATATATAGATAGTTACATCAATGGGAGCATTGGCTTTGCATGTTTTTTGAACGTTTGATTAAATCTGGCTCATAACTTGTTGTTTTAAGTTTCAAGCACGATTTTAGATTTCTATTTGTTAGTTGACTTCTATATAACTTTACTTTTTTATCATATTCCTGAAAGAGAACGCTTGCTCTCACGAATATGTCGACACAAAGATCATCAGCATTCCATATGTCACGTTCTTCACCTAGCTGTAGAATTCTGGAAGACTATTCAATGCGTCGAATATGATGGCCTCAACTCGTGAAATTTGTTTTAGAGCTTACCACTTGTACTGCGCGATATGCATGCATTTCTGGACCTCCAACTCTTCCAATTTGCTCGAGTTCTGTGAACTTGCCCTTCCACAAGTCTTTGGTTTTCAAATCCAACAATTTCATTTGAAGCGATCCAGCTTCAATTCCAAATGGCTCAATGTTGATCTTGTTTGTATTGAGAGGTTTTACTATGAGCTCGAGAGTACTTTTATTTGTTTTGAATTGCTCGAATCTATCAGCGAATCCATCCTTCAAGTTTTTTAAAGCTATTCTGAAGTAATTCGTGTCAATAGTTGCATTGGTCTCATCGTGATATTGATTCATATTTTTAAATTTACCGCTCTCCATGTCTTCAACAAAAAGAAGTAATTTTTTTTTCGAAACAAACCACTTCTTCAAGCAAGGCGTAGACTGGGTTGCCCTTTCCTTACAATTTTAGATTTAATTCATTTGGTTTCATTGTGGTATCTACAATGAAGTTGAATTTTTGCAGCCATTTGTCTTTTCCCAATTCCGGATGTTCTATGATTTTTTCATTGAGGAATGTTTTTACTTCAATCAAGCACAAAGCAAAACGTTGCAATATGTTAACTCTGGAAAGCCATCGCACTTTATTGTGCAGAATTAGGTTAGAAAACTGGCTATCTATTTCTTCAAGGAAATCTTTAAACTAGCGATGGTAGAGTGCTTTTGCCAAGGTGCTGTTAATAATCTTAATTACCAGGTTCATGACCTTAACTATTTCGGCTGGAAATGTTTGGGCACAAAGCGCTTCTTAATGAATTATGCAGTGAAACTAGAATTTCATGGTTTATTTTTTTCTGAAGAAATGATGTTACCCCTCTATGTATTCCTGTATTACTTCTGGCTCTCTCAGTAGCTAAGGAAACGATTTTATTTATATCGATTCAATTGTCTTCCAGGCATTTTTACACAGCATTTTCTATATATTCTGCACGCTTTGCCCTAAGAGCGTTAGCAATCCTAGTAGCTCTTCTTTTGGACCCTTGGACTACATAAACCTGTCGAAAAGGGTAACTTGAACCGTGTCATTTTTGTCGCAAGACTCGTCTATAGCAAGTGTTAAAGCAGAAGCTAGTTGAATGTTTTACACTTGCATATGTATTATATTTGAAAATATTTTATCAGTTCTATCGTGTACCATTTTAGCAGATAATGGCAAATCTTTGATGTTTTTCATGATTTTTGCTTTATTTTTAAAATCATGAAACAGTTCTTCAGATACATGTATAAGACAATCTTTGACGTACTCATCATCTGTGAATGGTTTTCCTCTTTTTGCAATTTCTAATGATACTGCAAAGCTTGCCAGATTTACATTATTGGAAGATTGCACCCATTTTCTTAGCATGGAACTTGACTGTTTTTTGGAGCTCTTCAACAGCTTTTTTTCATGCGTAACTGGTTGGATATTTACCAACAAACTAGGTATGTTTTGTAGTGAAGTGTCTCTCGAAGTTTGACTCCTTATTGTGTGTGAGTTTTTCGGTGCAAATGAGACAAGTTGGAAGGCCATCTGTGCTGCACGTGAATGCAAACGACTTCGTCCAATCCTGATTGAATTCTCGGTTTTCTTCTTCAGTTCTCTTTTTTTACCAGATGCCATGATGGCGGCGAAGCACAAAAAATGGTTTCTTAAAATTTTACTTAGCTATCTAAAATGGCAAACAATTTATTTACTATTATTACTTCGTTAATACGATCCTCAAATATCTAATCCAATTCTGTTACTGATTTTTTTATATTATACGCGTGCACACCATTGAGAAGATAATTCGCTTCTAAATCTTGTTCTTGAAACAACAAATGCAAGATATTTGATATTTGATTTTTAATCGCTTGCATTGCATTGTAATGTCTACCGTGCTATCCGAGGATGACTGACTGACAACACGTCTATAGTTTAGACATGTTGTCTAAACTCTAGTCGGTGTCTGTTTGGGTGAGATGGAAATGGAATGCAATTGGCAGAAAGATAAACAGGGTAACGGAGTTTCATCTCTAAAAACTAAACAATAACAGATCAATTGAAAAATTTCCGGCCTACCATAGTAAAACACATTTATTTGGCAAAATTAGTTTTTTTTATTCAACATAATTCCCTTCAAGGGTGATACACTGATTATAGCGACCCTCCAACTTTTCCATACCATTTTTGTAGTACGATTTGTCCTTTGCTTCAAAATAGAACTCAGTTTCGGCGATCACCTCTTCATTCGACGAAAATTTCTTCCCAGCGAGCATTCTTTTGAGATCTCAGAACAGGAAATAGTCGCTGAGGGGCAGATCTAGAGAATACGATGGAGGTGGAAGCAATTCGAAGCCCAATTCATGGATTTTGGCCATCGTTTTCACTGACTTGTGACACGGTGCATTGTCTTGGTGAAGCAGCACTTTCTATTTCTTCAAATGAGGCCGTTTTTCGGCGATTTCGTCCTTCAAATGGTCCAATAACGCAATGTAATAGTCGCTGTTGATGGTCCTTCCTTTTTTAAGGTAATCAATGAAAATTATTCCTTGCGCATCCCAAAATACAGATGCCATAACCTTGCCAGCCGACTGTTGCGTTTTCCCACGCTTTGGAGCGGGTTCATCGTGTGCAGTCCACTCGGATGACTGTCGATTAGACTTCGGAGTGAAATGATGGAGCCATGTTTCATCCAATGTCACATATAGACGCAAAAATTCGGGTTTATTACGCTTGATCATCTTCAAACACTGCTCCGAATCATCAACTCGTCGTTGTTTTTGGTCAATAGTGAGCTCGCGCGGCACCCACTTTGCACAGAGCTTTCTCATATTCAAATATTCATGAATGATAGGATGTACACGTTCAGTTGATATCTTTAGAGTGTCTGCTATTTAATTCAATTTCAATTGACGGTCATTCAAAATCATTTTGTGGATTTTTTTTAATGTTTTCGTCGGTAACAACCTCTTTTGGGCGTCCACCGTCTTCGGTGCTCATTTCAGCACGTCTAAACTAAGCATACCAATCCTTGATGGTTGATTTTCCTGGGCAGTGTCCGGAAACTCGGCGTCAAGTCAAGTGTTTGCTTCAACTGTATTTTTTCCCTTCAAAAAGCAATATTTTATCAACACGCGAAATTCCTTTTTATCCATTGTTTTCACAATAACAAAAGTTGCTTCACTCAAAATGCTATAATTCACAAACTAATGATCCGACAGCTGTCAAATTTATGCACGCATCTTTTGAGGGTTAGGGCTAACTAAAAAACATATGGATTTAATTCTAGTAACGCCATCTATGTGTCAGGCCGGGGACTTTTCAATTGATCTCTTATTTCAAATTTATCGCATACGGTCATGTTAAGCGTAGCGATTTGTAATCAAGGATTATGAAAATAGAAGCTATTGAGAAATTAGGTACTTAAAAATATATTTTCTTATTTTTTAAGGGTTTTGATAGTAAATTATTAATTTTTTCGTATGGAACTGTATAGCCGCAACTTTATATCAACAGAGCCACATGCGACTCGCGAGCCGCATGTTACCGACCCCTGGACTAGAAGAAGCAATCCTGGAAAGATTGTATTTAGTAGAAATGAAAAAGAACTCAAACCCAAAAAATGACATTTCCCTGACAATGATTCAAAAGGATTTCCTTGAGAACATAATTAATATTTCAAATAGCTATGCAAAATTAATTCGTTATAAATTTTCTTTACAGGTTCATACATAACTGCAGAAGCAGAAGTGCAAATATAAAAGGAAGCCTTTCTTCACAATAGTTAAGTTATGTTGAGAATCGACTGATCCGCTCATTACGTGAAAAAGAGTTCTCCGAGGAAATGCGTAAATTGTTAGCAGGTGAGCCTATTCCTATAAGAAGCAAGTTAACTTCCCTGGATGTCTTTCTTGATGAAAGTCACATTCAAAGAGTTGGAGGCAGACTTGCAAACTCATATTTAAATGAGAAGGCTAAATTTCCAATTATTTTACCGATTAAACATATTTTAACTAACATTTTATTTTGCTATTATCATAAAAAAATACTTGCCTGCAGAAAACCACTCACTTTTATATCTTGTTCGTCAGAAATTCTGGCCATTCAATGGCATAAATAATTGTAGTAGAATTATTCATGAATGTGTAATTTGCTTCAAAAGTAAGTCCATCACATCAAATGAAGTTATGGCTAACCTACAAAAAGATTGTGTAACTCCGAATTACACTTTTAATGTCACAGACCTTGATTTTGCAGGCACATTCCTTGTAACTTTTAAAAATTTAAAAAAAATGAGTACTAAATAAAATTTATGTGGTAATACATGTATGTTTATGTGCAAAGGCTATATATTTAGATTTTGAGACTGATCTCACATCCCAAGCATTCATAGCAAATTTGAAACGTTTTTTTGGTAGGAGAAGAAAGTGCGCAAAAATCGTCACTGACAACGGTAAAACAATTGTTGGCGCAAACGCCGAAATTAAAAAATTGTTATAAATAGTTAAATCTCCTGATCAAACATTAGCTGATTTTTTTGACTAATGAATCCATAGAGTGGAACTTTATCCCATTAAAGTCTCCGAATTGTGGAGGGCTATGGCAAGCAGGGGTGAACTCCTTTAAGGGGACTTGGCACCTTTCAAATGCCAAAAATCAATGAAAATGTCAATTTTTAGCTCAAAATGTTCCTTGATACCTCTGGTATAACTGTGCGAAATTTTGAAACGATCTGATTGAAAAAATAGTACAATTTAAATTAAACATGTTTTACTTTATTTTATATTAGATATTGAAATTAAGTAGCAAAATAAATTTTACAAAATATTTTAAATTATCTATTGTACATTTCATATACTTTTACTTTATTTATCTTATATATTTCATTTATTTTTAAATATATTTAATATTTGTTTCTTTCAAAGAGCAGTCAGATGAAGATTTTCAAATTTTTCGCAATTTCAGGCTCAGACAAACTTTTTATAAAAGCTTATATTTTTGTTAAATGCTTTCAAACTGAACAGTATTATGCTTTATTTAAAGGTATATTTCTATACATTATATTGACAAATTATTACAAAAATTAGACATTGTTTTGATATTTTTTTACTGACTATTTTTCTTTAAATAGCGTTTTCTCTATTTGGGATTTTTCATAAACCATGGTCTTTAAAACTACAAAACTTTAACAGATATTTATTAAACAACTTGAATTTTGGTGAGTTTGTTTGTTATAATGTGCTTAATAAAATTAAGGATCCATTTTTCAATATTTTGAATAGAAAAAATATTATAATAGAAAATGGAACAGAATCATTTTTTTACCTATTTTCCACAGATGTATGCTTTTTAATTTTTTTTCTCAAAAACTAATTTCTTTATTGCGAAATAGATCCCTAAAGTTGTTACATATATTCTTATGAACCTAAAAAAATGTTGGTGTCAAAATAATGATAATTGTGAAAGAAGAAGCAATTTTAAAATCGTTGACATTTTTTAAAAAAAAATTTTAATTTTCAAAATTTTTATCAAATTAGGCCTATTTTTTCATGGTAAAATTACTTTTTTAAATAGTAACTGTTAATAATATACACAAAAGATAAGTTTAAACACTTCAATAAAAAAAATGGTAAAATGGTGCCGAGTCCCCTTAAAAGGTATTGTAGGGAACGCACATTTAACTCTCGAAAAGTTCATTACCATACTTTGTGAAATTGAGGCAGTGTTTATCCCCGACCTCGCACTCCTTTGACATCAAATTTCAAAACACCGACCCCGCATACTTCTTAGTAGGTAGACCCCTAACATCCATAGTTGAACCACAAGTAACTAATATAAACGAGAATAGGTTGTCGACATTGGAAAGAGTAAAAAAAAATTACCCAACACATTTATAAACTTTCGAAGCGTGATTATATCTAAATAATTTGCAAGAACGTCACAAGTGGCAATTTAACAAAAATAATATTTCTGTCGGATCCTTAGTATTAATAAAAGATGAAAATCTTCCCAGTACGAAATGGAGTAAGGGTAGAATAATAGAAGTATATCCCGGCACAGATTGTAAGGCCCGAGTTGTGAACCTGCTTATGCCAAACGGAAACATATTGAAGAGAACAATAAGAAACCTTTGTATATTATCTGTATGAAATTTCGTAATTAGTAATTATTGTTTGTGTTTTATTCAACTTTAATCATATTTAAGTATTGTATAATGTAATGTGAAATTTTGTATTTAAGTATTGTAAACATATCATATGTGTGTGTATTTGTATTAAATTTCCTTTCAATGGTGGGGGCTGTTAAAAGCCGTGTGTGCAGATGGCGATAGTAGTCACATTTCTTGTTTACAATTTGTATCATTATTTTTGTAGACGTCAGCCAAGGAGCACGACGTACCAACCGTCGCTCAAATAAATATTAATTTTTAGTATGCAGTCCACAGCTCTTTGTTTGAATAGAAAAGTTTCAAATAACTCAAAGTCTATCAATAAATCTCTCATTACACCCTGCGTTGCCCGACCGCCCAACTGCAATTGGTCTTCCAAAACTCACTTTTAAATTTCAATATATATATATATATATATATATAATCACAGAATCAATCGTCTGTTCTTGAATTTCAAAAACTGTTAACATTTGCTTTAAAGAATAATTATATTAAGTTTTTAACACTTAACTGAATGCTTTCAATCAAGTGAAATTTATAAATGCTCGAGATGAGAGGAAAAATCCCTATGATTTTTTGAAATATTGCGTTATTTTGATTTATATCTATGTGCTATCGAATATTCGAATATTTTTACTTTAGTCTGCCAGGATTAATCCCCTAACAGTTGTAGTTGTTTGGTTTTTATTTAAGAATTAATGTACTCTTATATGTACGGAATTGAAGAAACGCCACACTTTCAGCAACTTCTGTAAAGCCCTTCGAACCAAAGAAAAACTTAAGAAATTTTTACTAGCCAATACTATTGAAAATTAAATAACATAATTTTAAATATGAAGTGGAAGGTTTTCATCGTGATCGAAATTGTAATCGTTCTTCACGTAAGTTTGTATTGCGAATGACAACTACCAATTTTTTGTTCATATTTTATTCCGCAATGCAAGACCTAAATGATGGGAAAATTTTGCCTATGTTTCCCCACATTCCTCATATATAAATCAATATTGTCTAATTAGCTCTAACTGCAGAGAGAACCATCTTGCAAAGTTAGTGAAAGCTATTTATTCAAATGATACATTACTCAAATTTATTTTTCAATTCCTTCTTACATGTTGGGAATAAAATATGTACGTCTTTAACAACTCTAATGCTTTTGAATGAACGATTCTGTTGAAAAGACCGGTCAAACTCAACAGAAACTTTATTTTAAGAATGTGGTTCTTTTTGCTTATTTAATAAGAAAAAGTTCAAAAGTTTTATAATTTATATTTCAATCCATTCAAATTATTTCCTAAGACATATGTAAAATAATTTCGGAGAATTATGTATACCAGTGTGAGAATTGTTCCGCTGCTTGACAGCACAGCCACCTAATACCCAATTTAGAATGTAATTATCAGCTCGAGATGCAAGCACGCAGAAATGCGTTTTCCTCTTTTTCTTTAATTTTTCATCATTTAATAAACTATTTTTCCTCTTAAAACGAGCTTGGTTAGTTGCGACATACCGATGCTAACATCCAATAGGAGAACGGCAAACAAAAACCGGAAATTCAAGTTGAATTAAAATTTAAAACGCGAACTGAAACTACGCGAACAGGCTCAGTCTGGCTTTTTCGGTCAACTAGCCATCACCTTCAATCTTCAACATGTCTCGTTCGGTATTTAACATGTTTTGTTCAATTTTCCACTCGTATTCTTTGGTTTCCAACAAATCCCTTTCCATTATCATCACGTCTCTTTCGGTCTTTCCTTCGGCCACTTTGCATTTCCAGAGAGCTTCCTATGCCATTTTAGTCTCCTTGATTTGATTCATGTCATTTTGTTGTTTTCGGGACAACACATAGGGGTCGTCACGGATGCGTTGAAACGACAACTTGACGTCCTGTTCCGCATTTCCCCTTTTCAAATACAGTTTCTTGCCTCCATGCAAAGACAAATACACTGGAGTATGTTCTTCGGAAGATTCGTATGGTCGGTCCAGGGGAATCAAGCAATTTATATACTTCCACCCCGTGACACGGATCGATCAGTACACTCCATTGTTTGTTATACTACTGGTCACGCTTATGTATCGATTCGGTTTCCCAATTGATTACATTCTTACTCCCATTCTGCTCCAAGAGCAACTTTTGGATTCCGCCAGGAAACAGCGCGCACAGAAATGCAATACTATGCTCGCGCAATGGACGGTTCATGTGAAAATGAGACAGTTCTCCCGAATCCGTCAGATCGGTGGGAGTTTAGTTTAGTGTTTTATTAACGTCGCACTAGAAGCAACATGAGGGCTATTGGCGACGAACATCGTAATTTTGAACCACGGTCAAGTGACGAGGACGACACCTGAGCTGGCACTAACCTCTCCTAACATCCACATCACGCCAACAGGAGGACTTTGGGCCCCGAACAGATTTAACGTGCATCAACCCCGGCTATACGGCGGGTCTTTGGCGGCCAAGGATCGAACCCGTGACTGAACGAAAGCCGCCAGCCGGGAGTCCACGACCTTGACCACCAGACTACCGCGGCCCGTCAGATCGGTGGGAATCCTACCATCGCATCCGGCTTTTCGTTGACTCATGTATACAATAACTTTATTAACGTCGCACTAGAAGTTACACGAGGACAATTGGCGACGGACCTCGTAATTTTGAACCGCGGTCAAGTTACGAGGACGACACTTGTGCTCGCACCCCTCTCCTAACTTCCACACCACGCCAACGGGAGGATATTGGACCCCAACAGATTTAGCACTATCCATCTTAAAAGTCACCAAACTGCCCATTTTTTACAGAGTAACGTCAACTCAGCGCAACTCACGCTAATTGCAGGAACAACTTTATTTTTTACTCCCTGATTAATTTTCCCGCGTTAGATTCTTTGCACAAAACACGTTTATTCTACACTAAAGCTAGATGAAGTGTCTAAAAACATGAACATCATCAAATTTTCCTTTGTAGTACCCCGTTGAAACACAACTGGATATTAATTTTGCTCCAAAAAAACTCATTCGTTCGCCCGGCAAAACAAAAATCTCGCAACTCGATGGACGTCACACATAAAAAGGAATATCTCTTTTTCGACAAAGCAGATAACAATTTCCTAGTTTATTGTATCACACATATACAAAAAGAAATCTCTATTTCCACAAAATTTAAATTCCTCCTACAACCAACGCTATTTCCATCCATCGTCAATTAGATCTTAAATTCCCTCACAATAAACAATACTTCATATAATTTTCAAAACAGTTCGTTATAATGCGCTTAAATCAAAAAAATCTCTCCCTCTTTTGACAAAACACGTAACAAATTCTCTCATTTCATTCTGCAACGACAAAGGAGAAAGTTTAGTTTATATTAAAGTCGCACTAGAAGCAACACGAGGGCTATTGGCAGAATACCCAAGGGGACCGAGCTCACCCAAAGGGCTTAGATCTGCAAACCGGACCCCCGGGAAACAATCACCCCCACACTCAGCATTTATTGACAAAATAACAAAAGATTTACATAATTTTGAAATAAAGGTTAAATAAAATGTACAAGATATTTGCACAACAAAAAATATACATGACAGAAACACAAGAAATAGTTGAAATTTTCTTGCAGAAATAAGATAAGCAACAGGTTAAATAGCACAATACAAAAACGTCCACAAATTCGTAAACAAAAATGAAGTGTTAGGCAAAGGTGTGAAAATATATACAAGACATACAATTATAGCTACATGGTAAGGGATGATAAAAATATTGAGAAATATAATAAAAGGTTGAAAGAATTAATAAATTTGTTGGGTAATTTTACGAGCCGTAAGTATACAGGATATAAGCTTCGAATGTAAGTAGGGATATTCACACACGGACCTCGGCGAAATAAGTTTCGCTTCAACAACAGGACCTTTTAAATGAAAATCTCTGGTAAAAGGGCAAAAGAAAACGTAGTGGTCAGCATCTCCAACAGGGCCACAGAGACATAAATTTGTACTTTTTAAATTAAAACGATTTAAATAATAAATGAAGGGACCATGACCGGTTAAGAAGCGTGTAATAAAACTAGAATTTGTATAAAAACTCAAATTTGGTCTAGGAATATATGACTGAATCAGAATACCAGTATTACAAGTTGACCACCAGACCTCCCAGTCAGAATGAGTGAGGGAATGTAACGTTTATTGGCGCAAGAGCCAGATGCGGCTATGTTGTGCCAAACAAGATTAAACTGTGGTCTAGACGTGAAGTTGAAAAAATATAAGTTATTGAATAGAAGGAGGGTCAAAAATAGAGAAGGATCGCTAGGGAATCCCGGGAGTGCGTCACCCGTGTTTACCAAAGACAGTAAACCCCATGGAAAAGAAAAAGATCACTAGTATGCCTCGGGGTCTTCATGCCCGTACTTACCAAGGAAGGCAAGTCCCTGAAATCCCCTGATATAATTCCCAGGGGCAAGGTGCCCAACTATACCCCCAGACGCTGGGAACTCATTTTAGTCGCCTCTTACGACAAGAATGAGCTACATTTGGACTATTCTGTCATTCCCAGAAACCACACGGGTCCCTCCCAGTCAGAAAAAAGCGATTTTTTAAAGTCATAACTATATAAGACCGAGGGGCAGGAACATTCATTTTCTCACCATAAGTGATAGCGAGCTTTACAAAGAAATCGGCTATTTCGCTACAATAATCTCCGACGTGGGCCCGAACCCAGTGTAAGTAGTAAAAATCAGAATAGGTTGTTAATTTTTCTTTAATGGTATTGATAAAAGCCGATTTATTTCTAGTACTCTGCAGTAGTAATATAGATGATAAACTGTCGGAGTAAACAGAAACTTTGAAGTTATGAGAGATGGCCCACAAAATGGCAAATCTAATTGATGAAAGCTTGGCCTGAAAAACTGTATTATAAAAATTGAGTTTGAACATGTAGACTCTGTTTAGGACACCCCGGTGGAAGACACAAACGGAGAATCCAGTTTCGGACCCGATCCTTGATCCGTCGGTGTAAATCTCCCACTCGGAGGGTCCCGAAAATTTGTTCAGAAAAAGAATTCGTTTTTCAGGACGAACGGTTCTCAGTGAGATATTTGAATTAAATGGGATATTATTAATTAGGTGAAAAAAGTTGAAATTATGCCACCCACCCCCAAATTTGATACTTAAGAAAATGAAATTTTATGGGCAGATGAATGGGGGAACGCCAGCAATATTCTGCAAAGCAGAAGTGGGAGATGTCCTATAGGCCTTAGTAATTTTAAAAGGTAAATTCTCTGAATAGAGATTAGCTTAGTAATTTGCGAGGAGTTTAGGTCAACACCCCAACCCCCGCACCGTAAACAATAATAGGTTCTATAACATATAAGCACCACAGTTTATAATTTTTGAAATTGAAATCATTGAAGGATACCCTATTGAAATTTAATGAGAGATTATAAATTTTTTCTTTAAGATAATTAATGTGGGGACTTCAGGAGAGCCAGAAGTCAATCAGAATACCTAAATATTTATAAATGTTTTACCTAAATTTTTATGAAGGGATTCTTTAGTTTAAAAATTGGGTCTCGACTGAAGACGTCGCTACCACGAACTCCCTTGTTGTGGATTGACGGGCTTCTAAACACAACCGAGGCAGTTTTCTCAATGGAGATTTCCAGCCTTAGCCGTGCCAGATGTTCAGCAATAAGATCAATTAAAATATTAGTATTATACTCTAGGTCTCTTCTCGAATTTCCTGTGAAAATAACCGCCAGATCTATTGGCGACGTACCTCGTAATTTTGAACCTCGGTCAAATGACGATGACACCTGAGCTGGCATCTACACCACGCCAACGGGAGGACTTTGGGCCCCGACAGATTTAACGTGCATCAACCCCGGCGGGTCTTTGGCGGCCAAGAATTGAACCCGCGACTGTACGAAAATCGCCAGCCACGAATCCGAAACCATGACGACTAGGCTACCGCGGCCTCCAACGAACGAGTGACTTCATTACCAGCAAAATTTTCAAAACGATTTCACGAGATACCCTGTGAATTGACCGAAAAGACCGTTTCGAATATCGAGCAAGCGGATTCGGCCCTAAAAGCCAAACGAAGGAGATTTTTTAAGGTTGATAATTTTACGAACTGCCGCAATGTTTCATGAGAAAATTAAGGTTTTTTTCTTTATTTAGCGATTTATTGACGAATAAATTTTCCTCGCTCACCTGCACTTCAACCTTTATTTTTTACTAAGTTTGCTTTTTATTTTATATCGTACAAATTCTTTCGGGAAGCACGAATGTTATTTTATAACAAAACAAAATGATCGTGATGAAGAAGTATTAGATGAAAATAAGGGTTGACACCCGTACCTCGAGAGTGAGCGACAGCGCGGTTTTATGGCGCAAGAGCCACAGCAGGCCATGTTGCACCAAACATTTGTCGATTTGAGAAGACGTCGATTATTCATGCACGGGTCGCCATTCCACGTCGAAAGCGGATGACAATATCGAACATCTGGTTCTGATTATCTGTCAAGTATTCGTGCGATTGCCGAGACTGTAGGAATTGGAAGAAAAAAAAACATTCGACAAATTTTACATAACAAATTTAACATGCAGAAGTATGTGCCAAAATGGTGCATAAAATTCTTACGTTTGAACATCAAGAAGCTTGCAAAAATATACATACTTACACTTTGAATGCCATTGAAAATAACCCAGACTTATTGGAAATGAAAATAGTATGGTTTTTTTTTTACTTTTGACTCTGAAACGATGCCCCAATTCAAGCACTGGAAACATCTTCACCGAGAGCCAAAAAACACTCGAATGAGCAAATCAAAATTCAAAGCAATCATGATTTATTTTTTCGATATTCATGGGTTTATGTACATTCACAAGGTTCCTTTAAGGTCAAACTGTTCATCAACTTTACTATCTTCACGACAGAATAAAGAAAAAAGAGCTGCTTTGTGGAAAGATGACTCATTCCACATTGTCTGTCAAGCGGCTTCTAGCCAAGTACAGCATCCCAGACCATCCGACTTCTATCGGTTCCCGAGGTGAAATCTCTATTGAAATGAATATGGTTTGAGACAGTTAAAACTGTGAAAGAGAAAGCGGGAAGCTACCTGAAGGAAAACTTTCAGCACTGTTTCGAACAATGGCAGATTCGCAAGCAGCATTATAGGGATAGAGGGGTAAAAATTGAGTGAGTGAATGTAAAGTTTATTGGCGCAAGAGCCAGATATGGCTATGCTGCACCAAACAAGATCAAACTGTGGTCTAGACGTGAAGTTGAAAAAAAAAAGGTGAAAATGGTTGACAAGAAGGAGGGTCGAAAATAGAGAAGGATCGCTAGGGTATCGCGGGAGTGCGTCACCCTTGTTTACCAAAGACATTAAACCCCATAGGAAAGAAAAATATCACTAAAGTGCCTCGGGATCATGATGCCCGTACTTACCTGAAGAAGACAAGTCCCTGAGGTCCCCTGATATAATCCCCAGGGGCAGGGTGCCCGGCTATACCCCCAGACGCTGGGTACCCATTTTAGTCGCCTTTTACGACATGCATGAGCTACAGTGAGACTATTCTGTCATCCCCGGTCACCACACGGGTCGGGGTAAAAATTGAAGGTGATAATAAGTAAATACGTATGACATCAAACGAAAATGTGGAACAATTTTAATTGCTATACCTCGTAATTTTAAAAAAATCCAGCATGAATATAATCTAGAAAACCAGTTTGCTCTATACAAGTTATTCAGATCAGAAACCATTTGCATTTAAACCTATTAATCCTTCTATATAGACAAATAAATAGCGAGAGTTAAAAGACGAAAGTTTGCATCCAGCCGCTTGACGACAGCTGACAGATATTTAAAGATAGTTTTTTCGTATATTTGTTCTCGAAAGGAAGAATATTATCTCGTTAAGTGTTTGGAACTATCAAATCAAACATAGAATTAACTATGAAAAATATGAATTGTTCTCCGATTATAGGGTAATTAGAAATTAATGCAGATTCATTAATTTTCCGAACCAAAGACCCATACAAGTGATAGTATTTTGAATAGCGCAGGAGCCAGATATGGAGATACTGCACCAAATAAGCTGTGGTCTGGACATGCGAAAATGAAATATATATATATATATAAATTGGTTGACAAATAAGAAGGTCGAAAATAGAAGAACCGCTACGGTATCCCTAGAGCGCTTCATTTATGTTTACCAAAAGTAGTAAAAACCATGGGAAAGAAAATATCCCACTGGAGGACCAGTCCTTTTGTAAAATCTCCAGGGCAGGGCAGGGCTGTACCCCCAAACACTAGGTACCCTTTTCAGTCACCACTTATGCCATGCATGAGTTACAGTGAAACTAATCTTTCACACCCAGACATCACACATGAATGAGAACTTATGAAATTTTACATTTTTTTAAGATGACATCAAATTGAGTTTCAGTAATTATGAACCTGGGACTAAAAGTTGACAACAGACTCACTAATAAGCAGAAAATCACATTTCTCACTCTAAAATAAGACCCAGTTTCATAAGCAGGATCTCTGCTAATTAAAAATCATGCCACACCTTTATAAATTTTGGCAGCTCAAAACTACAGGAAAAATTCAAATTATACAAATTTAAAATCTACAAATCATGAATAACACCCTCTCTTACATTACAATGGATATCACCCACAGCTATTCGAAAATTATTACGTGCTTACATCTTTAATTGCCTAGGCAAGTCACTGGCCGATTTTATTCTTGTCAAAATATACCATATGGAGAGAAAAAGTCAGGAGGATAAAGGGGTCTAAAAGCTCACCAATCTATCAAAAATAATTCATGTATTCAAAATAATAGATTTGACACTAAAAGCAAGTAGAAAAGGTTAAAACAAATAAATGTTCATAAAAAAAAGTTTCATAGAAGAAATTTTCCATTAGCTGTTGTCTCACAATAACTTTTAACAAAATAAAATTCAGAATATAAGCTATTGGGAGAGACTGAATGATCGTTGGGTTTGTTAGTGCAAGAGCCAAATGTGGCTATGCTGCTCCAAAAAAGATTTAACTGTGTTATAGATGTGAAAAAATTGTAAAAAAGACAAAAATTGGTCGACAAAAAGGAGGGTTTGAAATAGAGAAGGATGGCTAGGGTAACCCGGGAATGCTTCACCAGTGTTTACCACAGACGGTAAACTTCATGGGAAAAAAAAAAAGAACAACACGATACCTTGGGGTCACAATGCCCTTACTTACCCCCCCGAGATAATCCCATACCCATTTTAGTCACTTCTAAGACATGCACGAACTACAGTAAAACTATTCTGCCATACACAGTCACCACACGGCTCACAATCAAGAGAGAATCCGGTGGGGTAGGGTTGCTTCTCGGAAAAACAAATTTTGACTATTCTTTGCTACAATTTAATTTTCATTACAAATATGAAATACTTCAAACGAATTATTTTTCAATGTAATTTGTTACAATATTGTATCTAAAGTTACCAACAAACAATTAAATAAAGAGCAGTTATGTTATAAGTAATTAACATTCTTTCAATAAAATACATAAAAACAAACTTGATTAACTTTCAGCAATATGTATATAATTTGAGAAAATATATTTTACCTTTGTTTTAAAATATCGTTCTCACTCAAATTATTACACTGTCAAAGCATTTTAAACAAATTTCATAAGAGATAAAAATAAACAATTTTTAAAATAAAAAAGGCATTCCTTAAAAAAAATATAATTTCAAATACATCATTATCCGTGGAGCGTTCTCTCAAAAATTGTTTTAAGACACTAATATCATTGCGATATTATCACATTGTACATATCCTGTTTTTCTAAATAGGGATTATTCTTCAAATAATTATAAACAGTGCTTTTAAATTCAATCTGCAAATTAATTATGGGCATTAAATAAGAATATATAACGCTTGACTATTTCAATTTAGAAAAGATATATTTATATCTCATTCTACAACGAATATTCTTAAATAGTCAACATATCAGTTTACAAATTATTGTATAATGTGTTACAATATGTTTGAAAAGATACAATTTCAAGAGATTAAACGTAAATTTTAAAATTAACTTCAAATACAAGATATTAATTTTGAATGTGAATACATCTAACCTCAAAGATATTTTCCTTTATATTCAGTAGAAAATTCTCAAATATAATTGTATTTAAGAATTAAAACATATTACAATTTAAATATGTAAGAACTGTGTTAAAATATTACTGCTTCCCACAAAATGATTAAAATATGAAACATTTCTCAAATTTAAGGCATTTTATTTACACTAACATAAGATTATAGAGTTTCAGAAAAGTAAATTGAGCACAATGTTCACAAAGAGACAAAACATATATATGGTATCACAAAAGTATAAATGCATATTCAATAATAAAAATTTGTTTACATTAATAAATTTTGCAGCAAGGAACATAATGGGTTTATCAAGATATGAAAAGCCAAACATTGAATTTCACACAAAAATGTTTTGCACAATGAATTGAAGCTTTCAAAAGTTTCAGTAGACAAATAATAGTTTCAATTAATGTTCATCTAAACATATTCAAAATACTACTTTAAGAAAACAAATATTACAAATCTAATTGACATAGTTATATGACAATACATTCAGCACCATACACATTCTGGATCATCATCAAACAATATATATGCTTTTGCAAAAATATATTCTCCTGAATGATTGGTGCAAAATAAAGCTACAAAAAATATACTTTATCAAAGAAAATATTGATCTGAAAAGTTATACATACACAAGGTTTCGTAGGCTTATTTTTGACCATGAATAGTACACATATATATGTAATAGCAAGAATATATATTTAAATATTTCTTACTGACACTTCACGAAAAAAATGATTATATTATTATTAAACATTAAGACTAATTTTAAAAAATCAAAATATAAATTTTTAGCTGTATATAGTACATGTTACTCACACACTTACTTTGCACTAAAATTTTATCAATGGGCATAATTTGCATTTATAAGCATACACTCAAAATTTTCAGAATTTTTTGAAACCAAGCTCCTTTGCCGGTAAAAGGGCAATTTTTAAATATGATTTACCTTACATCTTTTAAATAGATTTAAAAATAATTCCTAGGAAAAAAAACAAAATTTTTACTTAATAATTTGCTAATTCATATTTTAGCAGTTACTGAAAATTTTATAAAATGAGAAAAAGAACATTTTCGAAGAAAATTCTCTCAATGTTTAAAAACAATCGCTTTTCTATTTGACTTTAATATATATTTATTTGCAATACCAATCAATAGCAAAGTTAACTAATTATTACATTGTTGCAAATAGCTAACAAATATTTTGACTAACAGTTTTTATATACGAAGCAATCACTTTTTTTAAAATAGGTATTAAATCATGGAAACTACACCGTAATGACTATCCAGCACAGAGAAATCTAGGAACTATACAAGAATTTGATCATAAAAATTTGCTTAAAAAAAAACTATTATTATAAAACATATTTACTAATGTTTTTCTAATGCCAAAAGTGATTGAGTTAAACTGCGTTCCAACTGAGTTGGACTGCTTATTTAAACAGAAAAAAAAAAAAAAGGACAAAGTACGATTAATTGCACAGAGCATTAATACTGAATGACCAGAAATAGCTAAGAAAAAAATTTGGCACATCTAACTAGCTTTTTTTGTAGTACATTCACATGTAAATATACAAATATAAATTACAACAAAAGGAATACAAGCATCTTCACATAGTCAACTCTTGGAATTAAATATATTATAAAAATTGACTTTACAAACTGCTAAATAAATTTTGTAGCTAATTATTTTAAAACTATAATATGCAAGCAAATCAATGTAATTAAAAAATTTTAAAATTAAATTCACAAAAGTGTTAAAAATGAGACAATTTGTATTCAAATGTTATCCATTTATACAACATTAATTCTTTTTATTAGTAGTAAATAAGCTCGTTATTCCAATGCTGTAAATAAGCTCCATTTTTTGGTTTAATATCACAAACATTTAAACCAAATACAAACATTCATCTTTAGTACGATGGCTTATTAAAAACTAACTGTACAAAATTAAAATGTTTTATATTTTTCTGTGCCGAATCCACCATCAATTATAGCTTAAATATTTGGCAGAACTTTTAATTCCAAATTTCATAATAAACTTTTCTTACAATACACCATATATTAATACATTACTAAACTCACTTAGGTTTTCACAAAAATCTTTTCTTATATCTATTAACAATTAGATAATTCCAACCCCATACAGGATTTAAAACAAAAATAATTCAGTTTTCATGTATGATCCTCTAAATTAAAAGATATCTCTCAAGTTTAAGTATGTGAATCCATATTATAATACTAATTAATAAGTTATAACATAGAAACAATAAACCAATCAACAAAATTTTTTCCATAATACAAATCATTTCATATTAACTCCGCTATATAAAAATCATTACATGCTGCATGCAAATATATATAAACTGAAATATATTCATAACAGCTAAAAAGCAATTATTTATTGGATGTTTACAGAAATCTCATTATGTCTTCGTACATATTCAATTATTATTGATGATCGTTTCAGGTAAGTAAAATCCATAGAGGCTAAAACAACATTTTAATAAATGCAATGTCATGTAGTTTAGTTCAGTTATTTTAACACTTGATCAACTCCGATTTAAAAAATTGCATAACACTTTCAGACCTATGGCAACAACCAACTAGATTCAAGCAAGTGGAGCAAAATATAAATATATTATTTATATCGTCAACAAAATTAAAATATTCTACATTTAATCCTTCACCAACGAAATAAGTTTCGTTTATACATTGAATATCTGGATGCGATGCAACTACCGTATTACAGACAACACATCTTAAATCAATATGTGCGAACGACCGAAAGGGAACTCCCATTTTTCAAAGGGAAAAAAAAAATTAATAAAACAAGTTCTGAATATATTTGATACTTCGCTGGTACTCCAAACTCTAAGAACAGTAGGCTAATCCAATATCACTCACGCTTCAACACGTGGTTAACGATAAGTTCCGGGAAATTCTCTCCCTTGATCTCTAAATAAATGTAGAACAGTAGAAAAAGGAGTAGAGTTGCGAAACAGTACGAAATAAACAACTAATTATCGCACAAAAATATTATTTCATAATATAAGAAACATAAGAATTCATTTTCCCGCGTTTTCCAAAAATACGTTCTACTCAATCACTGAACAACAAGCAACCTATTTTATTTCATTTCATTTCAAACGCAAAGCCAGTTAGGTTGTATTTTGGAATTGTAATGAGAGCTGGATCATAATGAACACGTGACAGTTTGGAATGTGAATACAAGGTGTGAACTTACAGTCGGACGAAAATAAATAAATAAAACACCTGACCCAAACCGATTTTTAACGCTGTTAAGACTAATTGAACCATTTTTTTTTTGGCTTTATTTTAAAAATCACTATTTGGCCACTTTTGAAATGGAGCTAATCGCGTAAATTCAACAGAAGGTTCATTAAAAGAATTTTACCAACCAACTTTTTTTACTGGTGGATCGAACCAGTCTTTTATAAGGTTTGTAATATAATTTTCACTAATTTATTAACAGTCACTTTCACAAAGACTGAAAGAAGAATAAAGCATGTGGATGCAGTTTTTGTGACATTCTGAAAAACTCTGTCCACGTTATGAAAACTATATATTCACGTAACATCAAAGGGAGTTTGAAAAATGCTCTCGAGAACTCTATAAGAATTAAAAACGCGATAGAATGTTTGAACATGTTTGAATTTTAAAGATTACTCTAATAGGATGTTTTGACTGTATTGTAATCTACAGTCTGTCAAAAAAAAATAGTTGAGCACTGGGACTTTTTCAAAAAAAATGACTGGAAACGGAAACTAACTGAAATGAAACTAGGGGATTCCAGTGCGTATCCCAACGCGTTTTTTATTCAGAAGGAGTTCAATTACTCAAAACACCGTCATTTCGAGCTCACATTTACGCAATTTTACATGAATATTTTTAATTAAAGTATTATTGCAGTGCAGTGCAGTCTTTGGCTCAAAAAAATTTTTTTTTTACATAGAACGGGGAGTGAGTATTCTACCCGAGATGGGTGGTTTGAATAACCATCCCGACACAGGTAAAAGAAACAAAAAAAAGTTTTATTGATACACAATCTTGTACGATCTCAAGGGGTTTTAAAAGTTTTAAAAAGGCTGCATTCCAATCCTTGCACACTATTTTTACGTAAAAAAGGGGAAAGAGTCGACACCATAAGTCGACTCGGTCCCCCTTTTTTTGGTCCAAGTTTTTTTTTTTCAGTTCATTTATCAGTCTAAGTTTTGTCAGTCCATTTTAATACTCCATTCGAAGCAGGTATTCCTTGTTCAGTCGCTCTAATTGCTGCATGCACCGGGCGAATCGATAGACTTTCACCAAGTAGCACTCGGAAATGTTTCCCTCCACATGTACATCGTCGTGAAGATAGCTGGATACGTCGGTACCACACAAGTCTATGTACCTGGGCATGTGATCCACCGACACGACCGGTATTGCAAACGAGGCAGAGAGGTGTTTTTGTTCGGTGCCCTTGACCAGCACCAAGCCTCCTTCTTCTTGGTTCAGGAGATTGTACAGTACCCGCACGCTAAACGATACCCATTCCAGGTTCACACTTTTCGGGATATCCAGGCGCAGGTGAAGATATTGATGTATATACCGGTGGGTGTACCGGTACTTGGAAATCATCGGCAGGTGGGAGTAGTCCATGGTCAAAACGTATGCTTCGGGATCGGAACCATCCTCTGGGATGCGGGAAAAGGCAATTTCAATTGGCACGGGTCGCCGAGAGTACAGGAATACATTGGCAATAGCAAAGAAGGCAATGCCAGCCATGTCAAAAGAGAGCTCAGAGTCAAAGAATCAGAATGATTGGCTGCTGCGAGCAACTTGCCTTTCATACCCTGTAGGAGCGGATGAGTGACGGGAGAGCGCAATCCTATCGCGCGGGGTAGGTTTTCATGGTTGAAGAAACATAACATCCTGTCCCGAGTGAAGGGCTTTCAGGGTTGAGATCACACAATTCAGTCATCATAACGAAAGACTCCAACCTTATGAAAATTCATCCCCAAAGCCTTTTCTGCAGTAAACACACTCGTGAATTTTAAAAAAAAATGTTTTAATCTTGGCGTATAGTGTGTTTTCAAAAAAAGGGGACCGAGTCTACAAAAAAACAATCGACTCGTTCCCCCTTTTTGCGGTAATAACGACTTTTTTAAAAAAAAGTTTAGTTGTCCATATCAGAGTCCGTATAAGCATATTCGTATTCGTAACGGAAATGTTGTAAATATCAGGCAAACTTGAATACCTTCAGCATGCTGCATTCCGAAATGTCTCCTCCCACGTGTACCTCCTTGTGCACATTGTGAGGGACATTACAATCCCAAATGTTCTTGTACATGGGCTGGAGATTGATGTTGATCACCGATAATCCGCCAACATTTTCTGTTGATCCTATCCCTTGATGACCACGACCCTTCCTCCTTCTTTTTTCAGATCTCGGTAGCGATGCAGCACACTAAACTGATGGAATGTAATCGGAACGCTGCCAGGGACGTGCAGCGGAACGCTGATCCGTTCAGCAATCCATTAGTTGGTCCACCAATCTTTGGAGGAACTCGGCAACGTGGAATGGTCCACCGTAATGACCCGCACTTGTGGATCGTCCGGGATCGTGGCCAAGGCAATCTCTGCGGGCACAGGCTCTCCATGGTACTGAAAAACGTTAGCGTGAGCGAAAAAGGCTGGACGAGGCATTGTAAGAAGCTCCGAGTCAAAATCAGAATGAGTGGCTGCTGCGAGCGATTCGTCTTTTATACCCGACAAGAGCGGATGTATGACGTGAGAGTGCATCGTGTCGCTAATAGTGAATTTTCAGGGTTGAGGAAACACAATATCCTGTTGCTGGTGAAGGGCTTTCATGGTTGTCATCATAACTTAAAAGTGCAACCTTATGAAAATTCATCAGCAAAGTCTTTTCTGCAGTAAACACACTCTTAAATCACAGTTTTTTAAGATTTGTTCCAATCTTGGCGTATTGTGTGTTTCGAAAAAAAGGAGACCGGGTCGACAAAAACAGTCAACTCAGTCCCCTTTTTTTCGGAAAAATAAGAACTTTTTTTTAATGTTCAAATGTCCATATTTTTCACTTCCAGTTTATGCAGGATTATTTGTATCTTGCTCGGAAAATTCGTAAATCGGTAACTTTTTAGCATGGTGCACTCTGTAATATCACCATCTTCATGCACTTCGTCGTGGAGGTATTTGGGCAAGGTGGGGTCGTTCAACTCCCTAAATTTGGGCAAAGTGTCCGGGAAAATTGTTGACAGTCCCAAACTTTCGAATAATTTCATTTGGTCGTCCCCTTTCACGACGACGAGGCCATGTTCACCTTTCGACAAATTATGAAATTTTCCCCAAAAGTAAAATGCGACATGCAAAATCAGAATATCTTTTGCTGCGAGTGTCTTGCCTTATATACTCTTGAGGAGCGGAAAGATGACGTCAAACGACCGATATGGCAGTTTATTGGCCAACGCCTGTCGATTGGAACGTTCCACGTGCGTCTCAAAGGTCCGTTTCCATCCTTGGGGACACACGATACGCCATAAGATAGCGTCCTCTCTAAGCATTTCCCACGCATCCAACCACGTCAACTAGCGAACGCAGGCCTCAGCTAACGTCGTACAGGACTCATGAGTACGGAATAAGCATTCGGATGCTTGGGTTGAAACGCGTCCATGACGTGGTGGGACAGGGGACGAACGAGTTGAAACGTGCGCAATTCCACACCCGAATCCCACTGTCAAATCCAAATGACTCGTAAGGACGACCAACGTTTTCCTAAACAGGCGGGGATTGTGAATGTCAAAGTTGGGTTCAAACAAAATGAGGTAAGGATAGTCGGATTCGTAATACGTGACGCGATCCGTCCACCGACCCACATTTCCAAAGTCAATGGTGGTCCAATGCCGACATTGTTCCAACAAACTTTAGAGCGAGGCCATCCCTTAAAGACTTGTTTTGTCAAAAAAAATGATGCCTAAACAATGGAAGACTGTTCAGATAATATTCGTCGTGAATGTTTAGGAGCAACAAGGTTTGAAAAAGACTCTTCCCAAGATTGGTGTTTTTTGGACAAAAAAAAATCACACAAGTTTCAGATAATAATCATTTTTATTTATAAAAACATTTACAAATATTTTACACACAAATCTTTTTTACAACTTAAGTCTACAGGTAATATTGGTTTGAACCCATTTTGAAAAGATTTACAACTTTTGATGTTATTACAAATGTTTTTCGGCAGGTTCAAGTCTAATGGCATGTCTGATTTCAATGCCATGCTGCTTTCGATCCCATTGAGAAAGGATAATAGTTCTTCCTCCTGAAATATGGGTGGTAAAGTGTTGAGCACCTGGGGCTCGTTGGAGTGGACGGGAGGCATTAGAATTGTTTCTGGAACCGAGTATTCGTCAAAGAGGAGTTGCAAAAAATCACCAGGTGCAAACACCACACCCATTAACTCATTGTATATCTTGTCTTCCGTCAGGGTAGGCTCAATAACCGCTGGCGCAACCACAGGTGCAATATTCTCTGGCGCTGGAGGAGATACAAACACAGGTGCTGTAGGAGTTGTCACCACAGGTGCTGGAGGAGAAACTACCACAGGTGCTGCAGGAAATACCTTCACATGGCTGGAGGTGCTACCATTACAGGTTCAGGTTGAGAGACTGCCACAGGTGCTGGAGGAGCTATGAAGACAGGTATTGGAGAAGAGGATGCATTGGTTGAGGAACAAACACTGCCAAGGAAGTTCAAGTGTCGGAGGTCTCTGGATCCATCTCGTGGCCGGGGCGATCCGCATTTTCTTGTATCGGCTGGGCACTTCGAAGGAGTTCTTTGACAATGGTATTTTACCAGAAGCAGGTGTATGCGCCGGTGTCGACGGAGGAAGCTTCTAGGCTTTTTGGTGATATTTCTTCGCCTTTCTAAAATACCTCAAGAGAAAGCCATTTTGCGACAGGGTCGTTAAGATGGTTTCGGGCACCACAACCAAAAAAAGACCGTCTTTTGGATGGTCATGAGAATGTAATGCGTCTCGACAAAAATGAGATAACAGGTGTGGTGTTCCATTAAGGTCCTGTGATACAACATTTGATAGTAGGGTTCAAAGCTCTTCCGATACAAGTTGGGTTCCACCTGACTCCTACGACTGGACAGGGGCAACTCGTAGATGAGCACGGGAACATTGGTCGCTTGAATCTGGTGGATCATACACTTTTCTCAGCCCAAAGGTGAAAAAGCACTTTACAATAAACGTATTGTTATAAATAAATCACAATCGCTTGTCCGCATTTTTCTACGTTCGATCGGGATTTCTCAAGAATGCTTGCGAAATTTTCTCCTTCCGGACAGCATTGGGATCAAACCGATTTTCCACACGGGCCTCATCTATCGTGCGCTTGGAATTATCCATAAACGTTTTCTTTTGAAACCAGGTGGGAGAAGAAAACGAGCCAAAGATGCGATTGTTCTGGGGTTCCTGATAGGTGATGAAAGCTTTCACCAACCCATGCCGGACCACATGTTCTATAGCATCGGCCTTGTCCGGAAGGTAGACTTGCAGACGGTCGACGAAGGAGAAGCTGGGAAGGCATCCATTGTGTCAGAGAGCTGAAGAGCGACTGATGAAAAGGCCCCGAACCGCTCGTCCTTTCATAATGTTCCAGACAGGATGTGGGCGGGGATTGCGTCACCAACGTTGCTCAAGTGTGATGAATGGGGTAGATGGAGAAGTGAGGGAGCGTGCTCATGCCTTGAGTAGCCAGCCAACGATGACACTCGTTGCGATAGCAATACGGACAGGGGCCCATATCCTCTTTCAAATGGTTAAGAGTCACGATGGTTAGGCGCTGCCAAGGGGACAGGGTTGGTAAGCTGTTTTGAAAAGCTCGAAATTGCACCTTTGATCTGGCATCGATGACACAGACCGTACCAATGTTGATAAAGGTAAGACATTTCGACAAGGTATTGGCACACCACTGGTCCAAAGCATAGGACACGGCGCCATTCGTGAGTGTGAAGCCATCGTCGAGGCTAATAAAGACCACCATCCCGTGGTGGTGAAAACAAATTTGGGGACGGGGTTCTTCCCTAGACGAAGGAAGGAAACATCTCCCAAAAAAGGCTATATGACGAGGGTGGATTTTGAAATCCCGTGGCCTGACCTCTTCAGATCTGGGATCGTGTGGCGTGGCATGTTGAGATCTGGGATTGTATGGCCTGGCATCAGGAGAAGTATGTCTGCGGGAGCTTTTCCCTTCATCGGTGCGGTTCCATTTGGAAGACTTCTTCTCCTCTTTGGAACGGGATCGCTTGTGAATTGGAGGATGCGTTCCCCGTTGAGCGAACGTGGGTTTGGCCATGGAAGGACTAGATCGAGGAGAAGCTGCTCTGGGTTCGCTTGAGCAGGGCTAAAGAGATTTGGAAACAGATTCGGCAAGGGATAGCTCAGAAGATTCGGCAATAAATTTTTCAAAATACGACTCAGGTCATTCGGCAACAGATTCAGCAGGTGACATGGGCGGTGGAGAAGACACAGGAGTCAGTGGTAAAAGTGAAAGAGGTACTGGTAAATGCACCTCTTCAAACAAGTCAAAAATCAAAAAGTCAGTCATGGTTTACTCTTTTACTAACGAGTAGCAAAGAAAAAAGAGCCTCAGCAGAGTGGTTGTATTTAAACCTAGCTCTGAAAAAAAATTTCTCACACATCCAAATTTTTTTTTTTGAGGATACCATTTTCTTTGGAGTTGACAAGTTTGTGTTGAGCTGAAAATTTTCTTATCTCCCCAACACTGTTGTTTCAATTCCTTTTCTTCCCATCCACCTAATTTCGGTCATGGTGCATTTTAAAAATTTATTCCTTTTGCATTTCCATTATTTTTTGTTCCCATGGACCCAATCTTGGTCATTTGGTTTGATGGAGGCTTTGTTATGGACACCAAGCATGACACGAATGGGAAATGTTCAAACACTGTTTTTAAGCATCTTTAGACCCGTTTCTTTCCAAAGTTGGCTCAAACCCTGTGCTTTCTAAAAACTTTTTTGGGTGCATTTGTATAACGGAACAACCACGGCTGTTCTCCCCATTGGTGACTAGTGATTGGAAACTCACGCTAAGAACCGAGTGATTACATCAGAAATCATTTGAGCAAGGCTCCTCAAGGCTCTTCTAAGTCTGGCGTTTTCGGTTAACAATTCATCACGTTCAGTCTGGAACATGTCTCGTTCGGTATTTAACATGTTTTGTTCAAATTTTCCACTCGTATTTTTTGGTTTTCAACAATTTCCTTTCCATTTTCAACTCAGTTTCTTTGGTTTTCAACACGTCTCTTTCGGCCTTTCTTTCGGCCACTTTGCATTTCCAGAGATCTTCCTGTGCCATTTTCGTCTCCTTGATATGATTCATGACATTTTGTTGTTTTCGGGACAACACATAGGGGTCGTCACGGATGCGTTGAAACGACAACTTGACGTCCTGTTCCGCATTTCCCCTTTTCATATACAGTTTCTTGCCTCCATGCAAAGACAAATACACAGGAGTGTGTTCTTCGGAAGGTTCGTATGGTCGGTCCAGGGGAATTGCGCAATTCATAAACTTCCACCCCGTGACACGGATCGATCAGTACACTCCATTGTTTGTTCTACAACTGGTCACACTTATGCACCGATTCGGTTTCCCAATGGACGACATTCTTACTCCCATTTCGCCCCAAGAAAAACTTTTGGATCCCGCCTGGAAACAGCGTGCACAGAAATGCAATACTATGCTCGTGCAATGGATGGTTCATGTGAAAATGAGATAGTTGTCCCGAATCCAACAGATCAGTGGGAATCCTACCGTCGCATCCGGCTTTTCGTTGACTCACGTATACGATGACTCGCGCCAGATGAAAAGCGTTATGAATTTTGACACATTTCTTGCACGACCGTTATTCGAGAATTTATAACGGATTTTGTATTGCCAAATGTCTTTGAGCGAGCTCTCCGACTCACACGCCACAATCATGTGTCAATGTTGCATTCGGCATGTGCCACTCACCAACCCTTCGCACAGGCACCAAAAGGGCAACAGGACAAATTGGTTTCGAATCTCTTCCATTTCTTTGCAGAATGTTTGAAACGCGTCATATTTCACCATGAGGTGAAGCCAAACCATATCTCCTAAGATAAAGTGTTGCAGGATACCGTACACGTCTTTACCCAAACCCCTCGCCTCGGTAAATTCCACCGGATATGTCGCATCGCAACCATTCGAGATCTAAAACCTATCTTGTTTCGTTTATTCCTCCTCATCATCATCCTAATCAGACTGTAAGGGACGGGGGTGTCTGCAACTCTGACAAGTATTGCTCGTGTTCATGTGTCTCTGCAGATATTGGAGATGGAATACGTGTCCGTATACAGTTTTCTCGGCCCAGTGCATCGTCTGCAAACAGATGGCACAATGTTTTGGCGTTTCAAAAATAGTGTTGGTCCAGTGGTCCCCGTAAATGGGATCCAGTATCGTCTGAGACAATTTGATCCAATGTTCCATCGTCTGGCGTCTGAAGTTTTCCCATGTGGGCACGGGCTAGCAGATAGAGTTTCGGTTTCCCATACTCTATCCAAATGGCCGGCAAAAACGCTCCATACCCTCTTTCGGCGGCTTCTTGCATGGCATCGTCTTCAAACTCCCCCGATTCCCCGTAGACGAGTCGTTGGAAATTGGGTATGTCCAACTCGTCGTGATTCGGCAACAACTGTCCCACATGTGCCGAGATGCTCTCGAGGTAAGAAATGATGGGTACAATTTCGGATGGCTCCCAACTGTTTAAATGTTGCCGAAACTGCTCAAAAAAGTCCATAAACTCGGTAAGATTGGGACGTCGGTAATTGAACACGACATATTCAAAAGTCTCTTCGTCTTTCATTTTGTTAAAAGCGCAATAGAATGACATGATTCTCAGCGGAGCCCGCTTTATTGAGAGGAGACGCGGAAGTGGCGGCTGATTGGTCCATGTCTCTAAAAAGGATCCCCAAGCATGAAAGCATGCATTCATTGGAAACAGAAGCGGGGTCCATGGTATCTGACCAACGTTGATGGATTGTTTTCCTAAGTGTCTGGGATGTTCAAAGTATGATTGTATGATTCAACAAAAAAGAAGCAGACAAACATAATATTCACCTTCTTTTTATTAAAATATTAAAAAGTTGGTTACAAAAGCATCTTTCATACATTTTAATAACATCTTTAACGGTTAGTTATAAAAGAAACGACCCGAATCAATTGGTATGTTCTGATGGAACCCGCCAAATTTTGTGAGGATGGCTGGGAAACAGCATGACAAAATCTCCCACTTTAGGTTTCCTCTGAGTGGTCTCGCTCGTCTTTGTTTTCAATAATAAATGTACGTCCTTCTAGTATGCCTCTGATTTTATGACCTTGTTTGGGATGCTACAGGGAGATTTTTCAAGATATCTCTTTTAATGTTTGGGGAGAAACGGAGTCTTCTCCACAAGTTTCAGGAAGATTTGTCAGGAGGAGAGGGCTCAAAAATGGTTTCCGTAGGAACAGGAAGCATGGGAATGGTTTCCATAGGAGCAGAAATGGTTTGCAGAGGAGCAGATATCTTCTCAGGAAGGTTTCGGGAAATGGCAAGGGAATAATCACGTCATGGCCATTGCATCCTTTCGAGCGACGTACACCATGTCCGAGTATTGGGCCTCCAACTACCGCTGCTGTTGCACCTTATCCACAAACTTCTGGATCCCTTTTCAAACCAGGACACCATTAGGTACCGGCGCTCCCTCGTGGCACACCAACACGTTGAGGAAGGAAGGTCTTTTAAAACTCTCCACCAACAAACTCTTCACTGATGGCACAAAGGCATACCCCGCGCTTAAGATCTTTTCAAAGCTGGAACCCAACGAGACAAATTTGGCCGCTACAATGTTATTCACCACATTCAGAGGGACCAGCTGAGTCTTTTTGGTGACGATGGGATAGTCCTTGAGGAAAGGCAACACATCTTTCCCCTGTACGGCCACGATTTGAGAGCATTTGGCGAAAGAATAAACGCCATTTGTATTCAAGAGAGCAGCAACGTCCACAAGTCGAAAGTAAATTTTACCGTTTCTTCCAACAAGAGAGGCCAAAGTGGACTTTTGAACACGCAAAAGAAGTTGGAACCACGTAATGTTTCCAAAAACACAAAGCGTGTGCATAGTGGAATGGTAAAGTTTGACTCTTTTGAACTAGTTGGATCACTCCAAAAAAGTTTTCCAGGTGAGAAAAATTTTTCTCCACCAGTAATTTTCTTTTCACTGGCTGAGAGAATTTTTTGGAGTGAGCTCAAAAATATTTTCATCCCAACCTAGTGTTTCATTTTCAGTCGGATACACAATTCCAAGCTCGTGTTAATTATTCAACAACATGTACGGTTTATACACTGGTACCTTCATAATTAAAAATGTACATCGTTTTTGTTCAAACACATGGGTTTTTGGACCATAGTCTGGTAATTTGTTCCATAAAACCATTTGAATTGTTGTTTTTGCTTAAACACATCCTGTTTGGGATCATACTCTGGTATTCCCTTGCAATTTCCCGAAACCATTACTGAGGAGATGCCTTCTCCTATGGAAAACATTCCTGCTCCTGTGGAAACTATTTCCACGCTTCCCACTCCTGCGGAACTGAAAACTGTATACGGACACGTATTCCATCTTCAATGTCTGCAGAGACACATAATCAAGAGCATTAACTGACCGATTTGTTATCACCTTCGTCCCTTACAGTCTGATTAGAAAGAAGAGGAGGATGAATAAACGGGGCAAGATAGGCCCCCAGAAAAAAGTGGGAGAATTGATTGGATGGCTGGAAAGGAGCATAAATCGGGACCAGTCATTCAAGTCTATTATTCCAATTTTTTGGATTCCTTCTGTTGCCAACTTTTGACAAGATTCCTTTCACAAATGGGAGGCAAAGACCTTTCAGTGGTCATGCTTGGAAACCATTCTCATTCGAATGGAAGGCTTTCAGGGGTTATTTTCACCCGTTTTATGCTTAGGAAGCCCTTATCAATCGAATGGACCAATCTGAAACCACTTCCGCCTTCCCTCTCCTTATAAAAGCAGGCTCCGTCACGAGCCGAGTCATTTTATGCCTTTGCGTTCACCATGAGCAACATGAAGGATGAACACACTTTTTCAAAGAAGCCTTTTTTTACCACGGGAAGGATCCCGGCATCTTTTTCAAACTTTTACAAGACTTTCGCCATTGTCTTCTGGCCTAACAGCTTTCCGAGTTCTTCCTGTTCAACCTGTCTTACCAGGACCTGCTCAGCCAGCACCTGAAACAGCTGCATATCACTCAAGATCCTTCGCATGTGCCCGGTATGAGAGAGTATTTGAGATTGGAGATTAAACCAAGTCAGTTTGATGAGGAGAATGTGTAATAGCTTGCCGAGAAGGGGTACGGAGCCTACCTGTATTTCATTTGGAAAGAGTACGGCATCACCAAACAGAACTACCTGCTCCTGGAGGCTTGGAGCGAACCCGGCCCTCAGTCTCTCGATCAGTGGATGGTGTTAGCTCAAACACTAATGGATTTTGTGTACGCCTACGACTGGCCCCTTTCCGCTTTCCAAGCGGCCGAAAAGTGTCCAATCTGCATACAAACGATGGTGTGGATAAAAGCCACCGTGTGTGGACATGTTTCCCATGTGCATTGTTTAATGAAACATGTGTTGAGGCATAACAACACCAGTCCGTAGTGCAGGTGCTCCAGACCCTTGGCGGATGAGGACGATGATTGAAAGAGGGTTGAGAAAATAGTGGAGAATATGTGGGATGGCTGGAAAGAAGCATAGCTCGGGACCAGTCATTCGGCATATTCTCCCCTTTTTCTGGATTTCTTTCCTTGCCAACATTGAGCTACACATTCTGAAATGTCCCGTGAGATAGGTTGAAGGTCATGTAAGACGGTTTTCAAGTTTCCTCCAACCTATTTTATTCCACGCAAGTACCTGCTTCCTTCTTCTCCTTCATAAAAATTTCTCATAACAACATTAAATTTTTTTTCAAAGTTACGACTGCAGAACGAACAAAACACAAAGTGTCATCCTGATATATCTACACAATGATCCTTCAAAATCTGAACAGCTTTCAAAAGTATAATATATTGGCCCAAAAAGTGTTGAAAACCACAGGTTTCGAGCCCTTTTTGGACAGAAACGGGTCGTAGGAGGAATAAAATTAAAACAAAACATACGGCAATGTTGGGATGGGAAAACAATGGGGCTCGTTTCATTTCCCACCCACTGGAGAGAACCTACGGAAATAACAGTAAAACCATGCGATACTCTCCATGCTATGGATAAAAAACACTTGGTACCCCCCGTGAAAGTGGGGAGGCATCACAAGGAGAAGTGAACATACCAAATGGTATAGCTCTGATAGCCCTATAACCCAAGAAACACGGGACTTAAGATAGTGCCATATGACTCTTGCGACGAGAAAGCGGTACCATAGGCCACGGAGGAGGAGATAAAAATCATGACAATCAGGGTGAAACGAGGATGAGAAGAAAACAATTTCTCAGCAGGCCACATAGGCAGAGGATCAGAGAAACACAATCAATGAAAAAACGGAAAACCACCGAAAGGAAGAACGGCACATGGAAGGGGAGGACAACCGGAAGGAAATAAAACAGAAATGTGTTTTAATAACTTCTTAACTTTTTTAGTTTTCCTGGACTGGCTTTAAAAGGAACCCGCCTGGATGGCAATCTCAATTGAATTTTCATCTTGCTACTACTTGGACGAATATTATTTCCCCATCAAGATGTCGGCCAGGACATTGTACAACCATTTGAAACCCTCCGCAGACATTCCTATTCAGTGTGCAATTTGCAACGAGCGGATAATCGTTAATCACTTTTATCAGAGACATGCTTTGAAAAAGCATCGTTTGCAATCCCGCAAGAAGTGCGTTTTCTGCGTCCCGACAATGTGAAGCATGTGGTGGAATGTTTGAAACGGTTCGTGATTGTCGTGAGAGACGAATCGCCTGGCTTGGATGTTGAAACAGGAGAAGAAAAGGAGGAGGAGGGAAAAGTGGCATCCGTTGAGGCATGCGAATGTAAAAAGTTTGAGTCCTCGTCTCATCAAATGTTTGGTCGCCGCAAAAAGAGGATGAACGAATATGTCGGGTTTTACGAATCGGTTTTTGAAAATCTCGAATGGTTGCGATGCGACATATCCGGTGGAATTTAT
>BMAW01038112.1:0-21857 GCA_019974015.1 Nephila pilipes | reverse complement strand
TTGGTATGCTTCGTTCAGTTACGTATTGCTCAGATGGCTCGTTATTGGCCCAATCATTTGCATAATAGATTCACTTATTTCAAACTATATAAAATATTTATTAAAGGAAATGTGGATTAAAATCCCAGTTAGCAAGCGTATCGCTAATTGGTTGGTATAAATATAAGATTGTTTTGATAAAAACCAAACTATATGTAGATAAATACACGATCCTCATAATTGTTTAACTGAGTTTATAGTTGTATTCAAAATGGTGATTATGCATTTATGTATAATTACGCATTATTATTCAAGTATATTTTGTTTGAAATACTCTGTCACTTATTTGGTGAATGGAAAAATCAGCTTTATTGTTAAGTATTTAAATTACTTTATTTCTTCATTTCCTTTTTTTATTGAAAATAAATATTGTTATAAAGTAATAACTCAATATAATATTAAAAGGTAGTAAATTTTTTCATAAATAATGTTAAAATATGTTGTATTATCTTTGAGTGTTCACTTGGATTGATTTGGTACCTGTTTGTAAGATCTGTTATAAAATTATAGTGGAGTGTTTTCTTTCAAGCATAATATTCAGCAAAAATTATATTAAAATCTTTTGCTTTGACATTCATTTAAATGAAGTTCTATAGAATTGTCTGAATATTTTAACAATATAAATAAGAGAATCTCTCTCTCATATTTCTTTATTTATTTTCAATGATATAAACCTTCTTACACCTTTAAGCTTGTTCTTAAATTTACTTTTAACTTTTAAACTGTGATTTATGCATTGTTTTGCCTTGAATTCTTCATAATAATATGAAATTTAATCTCTTTTTCAACCTAGTCGGATACCTTAACTTATTAGAATTGCATTGTAAATTTATCAATTAAGCTAAACTTCTTATAATTACGTAGTTTACTATTTCGTAATTATATCACGAATTGCTATGAGATTATTTCATTTGCAATATATTTAATTACTTATTATAATTAAATATAAATCAATGAATAAGAGTGAATTAGCTAATAAATATATGTGTAAATTAAAATTATGTTTAATTAATATTAATTTTGAATCACATTTCCATAATGATTTGCTTATAGTGACTCAACATTCAGCATTTCTTTTCATTACATAATAAATGATTTTAAAATACAAATATTAAAAGAATTAGAATTTTGTTCAATTTGATGTAATAATAATAGATGAAATGAAACAAAATAGGATAGAATTTATTTCATAACCATTCAAATTACACACACACATATATATATAGTGTGTGTGTAACTCCTAATGAAATGATTATATTGCTAATTTCATTAATTTGCATCTATATAGCTATTGTCATAAAAAGATCTTGTATTAATGTGAGGTTGACTTAATAAAAAGTTTATACTATCAGTTTTTATTCATTAGGTGGCTTGTTAGATATCTATTAAACTATTGTAAGGAACTATTGTTTAGATCAAAGAGACTATCAAAGGATCTATTGAGTCGTTATTGTAAAATGCACTATAACGACAAAATGGTCACCCAAACAATTTTCAAAATTTTATTGTAAAAGTTGTGTGCATATTTGGAGTCTGCTTTTACTAGTTGGTTGCTTTTATTAACGGCGCACTAGAAGCAACACGAGGGCTATTGGCGACGGACCTCGTAATTTTGAACCTCGGTCAAATGACAAGGACTATACATGAGCTGGAACCCTCTTTCCTAGCTTCCACTCCACGCCGATGCGAGAACTTTGAGACCCGACAGATTTAACGTGCATCAGCCCGGCTACACAGCGGGTCTTTAGTGACATGAAGACTCGAACCTTCGATTCGACAGAAACCACCGGCAACAATTCCGCTGCCGTAACCACAAAGCTACCGTGGCCTGCTTTCACCAGTAATAAATTTAATTTTCAAAAATATGTCATTATAAATTTTACCTTACTTTTTTTTTCTTGCACAGAAAGCATATAAAAATTAAATTATTTTAAGGGAGCAGTAACTACATTTAGCTAAAAATATATTCAATTGAATAATTTATCGTTTGATTTAATTTTAATATCTAAAGAGGATATTATTGTCAGAGGGTTATTGTTTACTTCAGTTCTAATGTTTAACTAAAAAAAAAAAAATTTAATCGTTAGCTTTTACTCTAATATTTAACTGAATAATTGTTTTTAAAAAGTGAGCGCATTTGATTGAGAAATCTGTTTCTTGCAAAGGGAACATTGCATAAAGTAATTGTTATTAAACTTTGTATTTTGGATGAAAAAAAATTTAAGAGATAATTTTTTTATTAGAAGGCTCAAACATGATCCATTGTAAGTCAGTCTTGGGTGGAAATTATCATTTATCAAATTTTCTACTGATTTATATAGATTTAGTAATCTTAAGATAGATTAATAGACTATTTTGATCGTCTTTCCATGTACAAACAATCAAATTTATTCAGTGTTTGTTTGTTTTTTATTTCTCAGTGTGATAGTTTTTTCTTTTGAAATCGCATAAAGAGGATTAGTTTATTACTCTTGCTGTTTCGAAATTATATAATCTTTGATTTTAAAATAGTAGGAATCTTGACTACGAAACAGCAAGAATTTTACATATTGTTCAGAACTGTATACTTTTCCAGCAGAGACCACGTGACTCCCGCCAGAAGACGCTGTTGATTGGAGTGAGCAGCGTCAAAACAGAACGAACATTGATTAGAACTAGAGAGAATACTTTGTACTCTCCAATGTAACCTGTGTTGTGTTTTATAGCGCTATGTGTAACTGTTGTAGTTTGTAATTAATGTCAATACATTATTTTTATTTACAAGGAAAGACGGAGTTTTTATAATTTTTTTTAATTTAATTTTTTAAGAACTATTTTTTTTTTATAGAATGTTATTTGTAATTACATTATAGTAAGTAAAGTTTTCATAATAGATTATAATTTATTTAATTTCTCAATCCTATATATTTTTTAAGCAATTATTTATCTTTATTTACCGTTTTATGCGTGTTTCGTGATGGGTTCTCATTCTCAGACCTGTGAGAAATGATTCTTGTTACATTTTGCTACGAGATGGCCCAAATTAGAGCACAATCTTTTAAATCACGACTGTTTGACAAGCTTTGTGAGGAAAATGATGAACTATCGAAGTAATTATTATTCACCGAAATACGATAGTTGTCAAGAGTTGCATGTTTAGAAAAACTTGTTGAATTACAGAACATAATTTACAGAATTTCTTACTGAAATTAATCCAGCCATAAGTGACGAATTGCAAAAAAATAAAAAAATATATTTCTTATTTGGCCGATACATTTGCTAAGTTCAATGATATTTAAACACGTCACCAAAGAAAAGATATTACATTAATTCAAGCACGAACAATTATTTAAGACTGTCAAGTTAAATTAACGTATTTAAGACTTCATTGTTACGTAAAAATTTTCAATATCTTTGAAAACTATAACTGGATATAACCGACGTAGAATTCAGAATGGACTATCTCGCCACTTTCTGCTCAAGTTGAAAATAACGACAGTCATTTGCAGAATGAAGACATTGAATTATTAGTTGATTTTGAATCAAAGATGCTTTTTAATAATTTAACTGAGAATCAATTTTGTACGAAAATAAAAATCACGCAAAAATATCCAAAACTTGTAATATGGTATTTCTCTTTTTAATTGCATTTCCAAACTCACATATGGTTCAATCTGGCTTCAGTCATGTTAATTCTATTTTGACAAAAAAGAGAAATAAATAGAGTATGGAGCTCCAAGGCGAAATAAGACTGAGATTAACAAATTTTGAACCAAATATTGCTAATCTAGCCAACAGTCATCAAACACATCCTTCTCATTGATTTATGTAAAAATTTGATTTTGTCAAAATCAAAAGAGGAAAAAAAAACTTAATTGTTTCTAAATGATTTAATTTGTTTAAGAAACAGTTAATTTTCTTCTTTTTTTTCATCACTTTTATAGAGGGAGTCGATAAGAGAATTTTAAAATTTTGAAGGGGTTGCGGATAAAAAAAAATAAGTATGGTGATCCCTGTTTTAAGCGAACTGACATTAATATTAAAGGAAACGATAAATCGTTAAACTCAATATATTTTAAGCTACATATAATTAAAATTAAAGGAAACGATAAATCGTTAAACTCAATATATTTTAAGCTACATATAATTAAAATTAAAGCAAATGATATTTTGTTAAACTGAATATATTTTAAGTTAATTGAAACTGAAATTAAAGGAAACGATAAATTGTTAAACTGGATATATTTCAAACTAAATGTAATTAAAATTATATGTAATTGAATATAATATAAGCTACAAGTAATTAAAATTAAAGCAAGCAATAAATAATAATTAAACTGAGTATATTTTAAGTTATTAATAACTAAAATTAAAGGAAACGATAAACTGTAAAACTGAAGATAAAAGATTATAGAAAAAATTAACATTAAGCCTATGGATAGAACTGTAAATTTAAGATATTTCAATAATATCTCAGTTAAAAGTGAAAATTACCAAGCTTTTATATTTAACATTAGAGCCAAAACCATTAAGTTTAATGTAAAAGAATATAGAAAAATTTAACATTTAGTCTATGAAAAGAACCGTACAATCAGGAAATAGATCATGGTCTTAAAAAATCTAATTTAGATATTAAAAAATTAAAAAGTGATCCTTACAACAACTTATAACGTATTTAAAACACTAGCCCCTTGGGCGGTTGAATAAAACGATAAATTAAATTTTTCCCATTCAATTATTAATAAAACTAGAATACAATAAAATTAATTGTTGATTTTCTAAATGCATATTATTTAGGCTTCCATGTGTCTTTTTGGCATGAAAAGAAACATCAAACATTCCAAAATCTCGAGATTCCTGTTAACTACCCTCTATAACACACACACAAAAAAACGACGTACCAAGAAGAAATCCGATGGAGACAAAAATTGGCAGATACAGTGGCTCAAACAATTGAGGATACACCTTACTTTCACTTGATAAATCCAACTTTTAATGAAAATAACACATTAACTAGAATAGAAGACGTATTTTTACTTTTACACTTAATAAAAGGGTTAATTTACAGTAAAAATAACGAAAATCAACAAAATAATATCTAAAATTAATATTTTCACAAATATTTGAAGTAAACATAGGCAGATCTTTACCTCAAAAAATTAAGGATACACCAATGAAATTTTTTCGATATATTACATGCATAGACAGTATCAGTATTTTGTTGCGTGTCCTTTGGCTTTTTTATAATGTCCTCCAAACGTCTTGGTACCGATTCGACCAATTTTTTAGTGGTATCTGGAGATATTTTATCCCATTTTTCTTGTAACACTTGCTTTAAATGGGCTTTGTTTCTAATCTGGTGTTTTTGGACCGCTGTTTCTAGTGTGGCCCACAAATTTTCTATGACATTGATGTCAGGGGACTGTGGCGGTGTGTGCAATTGCTGTTTACAATGAAAAAGACACCACATTTTGACATTACGTGCCGTATGTTTGGGGTCGTTGTCGTGCTGAAATATAAAATTTCCATCTAAACCCAATTTTTGTGCACTTTCTTTAAGATTGTTGCGGAGTATGTCTACATAAAGCTTATGATCCATTACACCATCTATAAAAACTAAATTTCCTACCCCATTTGCAGCCATACAACCGCAAACCATGACGGAGCCACCACCATGTTTAACTGTAGGACGTAAATTTTTTGGATCCAAAGCGGTGTTCGGCTTTCTCCAAACGGTGTGACGACCATCGCTTCCAAAAATGTTGAATTTACTTTCATCACTAAATATAACTTTCTTCCAAAAGTTTTCTGTCTTCAGCTGATGAGTTTTTGCAAACTCCAAACGTTTTTTCTGATTTTGTAAGCTTATGAAAGGTTTCTTTCTAGCTACTCGACTGCTATATCCAGCATGTCTAATCACATTTCTCACAGTTTCAGCACTTACACTTCTGCAGATTATTCGAGAAGTTTCTGCAGCTAGTTTGACTGCACTCAGTTTAGGATTAATCTTGATATCTTTTAAAAGTTTCCTTTTAGCTACATCACTCAGAATACTTTTCCTTCCTCTTCCACTCTTATTTTGAATTAATCCATCGCGTTTAAATTTCCCAATGATTTTCTGGACACATGATTGACTTCTACCGACAATTTCAGCTATTTTACGATAAGATTTTCCCTTCTTAAATAACCTTAATATAAATTTTGCTTACATCAATACTAGTCTCTTTCCGAGGAGCCATTTTCCATTTAAAATTACAGCTTTATATTCTCATAACCAACTTCAAAAGGCAGAGTGAGTGAGTGAGTGATAGTAAGTTTTAATGGCGCAAGAGCCAAATTAGGCTATGCTGCGCCAAACATTTTCAAAAGGCAGAAATAACAGTTGAAAAAGTTTAGGTTAAAATTTCCCAAACTTAGATTATTAGTAGCAAGCAAAAAGAAATCAAGTGGTAGTTAAACAAAAATTTCATTTGTGTATCTTCAATTTTTTGAGGTAAAAATCTGCTTATGTTTATTTGAAATGCCTATAAAAGTTTTATTTTAGAATTTTGTCGTTGATTTTTCTTTATTTTTACTGTTAATTAAACCTTTTGTTATGTCTAAGAATAAAAATTCGTTTGCACTTCTGGTTAAGGTGTTATTTTGATTGAAAGTTGGATTTATCAAGTAAAAGTAAGGTGTATCCTCAATTGTTTGTGCCACTGTAGGAAGATTGCGTACAGAATAGAAAATGATTAAAATTTCAAAAAAAATTGAATGATTTATTTCATAGTTACAAAGTAACGAGCTCAATAAGGTGTTGACCCACCTCTAGCTCGAATACAAACTGCCACAAGACGTGGCATAGAGTAATAAAGCTCCCTGATAGTCTCCTGCGGTATTTCTTGCCAAAATTTCCTCCAATTGTCGGTCGTCAACATTCCCTGGTAGATGCAGTCATTTTCCTATCATATCACAGTCATGCTCAATTGGAGAGAGATCTGCTTCATTTTTTCAGTCGTTTAAAGGTACACACAATGTTGTGTACATCTCTATGTATGTTGCGAGTCTCAAACATAGCTTTTAAATATATAACTGTTTATTTTGGAGCTTTTTTTATTTTAAAAAGTTATATACTATTTTGTAAAATCATGTTGTGTTTATAAGCTTTGAGAGTAAGTTTATGAGATAATTGCTTTCATCTGCTTCACAAGACAGATATATGTATATTAAATATATTGTTGAAACAAAAATTGAAAAATATTAATTAGAATTTGTTATATGAACTTTAGCGTAAATGTCAGTTTTTACCCAGGTGAGGGGAGGACATATTCTTTCGTACGGGAATGTGAATGAGTGAGTGTAAAGTTTATTGGCACAAGAGCCAAATATGGCTATGCTGCGCCAAACAAGATTAAACTGTGGTCTAGACGTGAAGTTGAAAAAAAAGATAGGTTATTGACAAGAAGGAGGGTCAAAAATAGAGAAGGATCGCTAGGGTATCCCGAGAGAGCGTCACTCGTGTTTACCAAAGGCAGTAAACCCCATGGGAAAGAAAAAGATCACTGAGGTGCCTCGGGGTCATGATGCCCGTACTTACCTGAATAAGGCAAGTCCCTGAGGTCCCCTGATATAATCCCCAGGGGCAGGGTGCCCGGCTATACCCCCTGACGCTGGGTACCCATTTTAGTCGCCTCTTACGATATGCATGAGCTACAGTGTGACTATTCTGTCATTCCCGGTTTTCGTACGGGAAATTTATGAACTACTTGGTGTCTTAACTGTTTTATTTTTTATATTTTGAAATTTTACCGTTTTCATTTCGCATGAAAAGCAATATTTGGAAGAATAGGGGAGTTCCTTAATGATCTTGGAAGGAGTGAGTGTGAGGTTTTATGGCGCAAGAGCCAAAGTAGGCTATGCTGCGCCAAACATTTGTTAAAATCGATTAGAAATTAATGGCATTAAAAACAAGAGACCAACACAAAAAGACACATAAAAGATAAAAGGTTATAAATCAAATATGGGGTAAAAGGCCAATATGTCTTAAAAAAGCAAATAAGTTATGGTGGGGGTTTTTCCCCACCAAGTCAGATAGGTTTAAAACAGATGACTGAAAAAAAATACGGCGATGATCATTAAAAACCGGACACATAATTAAAATTTGAAGAATCGTGTAAGGGACATGGCAGGAAGGACACTCGGGAGCACCCTCCCCAAATAAAAGATGTCTATGGGTAAATCGAGTGTGTCCAATGCGAAGGCGAGTCAATCTGACATCCGCCCTTCGCATTGGACAAACAGGCCATTCTCCAATGATCGGCTTCACTGAGTGTAGCTGGTTATTGAGTTGAAGATTCCAATATTCCTGCCATGCCTGATTAATGGAATTTAAAATGTGACGACGGATGTCCTCAAGTGGAACTGCAAGCTGGATTAGTTGCCTGAACATGCAGCTGAGTCCCTTGTTTGTGCCTAAAATACCCTCATGAGCTGGGTATCCAAGAGATGTATAACATACCGCCTACCTATACAGATATCAAGCAATGTCTGCGCAGTGTGTAACCACGGCCAGGATGAGCTGCGATCCGTTGACCAATGTCAGCTCGACCATCAGTATAAGGACGAGCTTCCGGGAGCTGATGCTGACTAATTTAAGGGCACAGTAAATGGCGCAGCTTCGGCAGTGTATACTGGGGAAGAGTCGAGCGCGTGTACTGCTGATATATGACGTAACCAGCCGCCCATAGTCCAGTTCCTTTGAGTCCTCCAATGTGATCGAATACAAATCCGCGTCTGACTCAGACTGGAAAGCAAAGGGCAGGAAAATAATTGGACATGTGGTGCTCTTGCACTGTATGAGAGTCAAGGGATTATAGTAAAAGAAACTATGATATCCCAGGAGAACTATTAATAAAAACTTCGCTGGCTTGAACAACTAAGTCATTAGCTGACAGTCCTTGATTCTCTTTCACCCTCTCAGAAAAGGACGATACTAAAGAAGGTCCAACCGTATAAAAGTCTCCGTAAAAGGTAATTACTGATAATAACAGTTTAATTGGATGAAATTTAACGGAAGACGTGATAAAATATGATACAATTAATCTTACGCCACCGCAAGTTCAATACTGGTTACAAGGACATAGAGACTCGCACCGTTGACGTTCGAAACGACCACATGCTTACAAATTATGGTGGATTGGGTCAAGCTTCCCGCTGAAAGTGCAGAGCAGATCCGTAGACGTGACACATCCAGTGTCGATCCGAGACGAGAACCAGCTGATAGACTCAGGCTAAGAAATTCGATCCGCTCCCAAGAATGTTGACACTTCTTCAAGAGTGAGGATTTCTTACACCTCTGCAGATGTAAAATGCGGAAGGAAATCGATCGAAAATTATCTCGAGGAAGCGGACGGTCGGGACGACCAGGAGAACAGATGATTACGGATGCAAAATGTCAGGATCAGGAGAGACGTTTCCACAAAAATGCACACCTTCTCTTGCTGGAGAACTACTGTCCCATTGCGTCACCAATACGACCATGCTTATTGCATTCTAGAAGTCGCAGCTCGATTAAATGTGAGACGATCCTTAAATCTGCAGATCGTCGACGCATCACAATCCGTGAACAGATGGCTGAATGTTTTAAAAGAATTGGTGATGACAAATGAAAAGAATCAGGTTAAAAATGCTTCCCTGAGAACTCCTTAAATTGATAAAAGATAAAACATTTCCACGTACGTACTTTAAAAGTTCTTAAAGAGAAAAACATCTGAATAAAGGCTTAAGTATTACTCATTTATAAAATGTAAATCGTAAATCCCATACCTTTCACGAGCAGTCCTATCCTTTGATCAAAGAAAACAGAAACCAAATGATTCCTCCATGGAAACAGTATTTGAATCTCGCTCTCGAGGGTAAGATGTGTATCATGTGGTATCTTCCTTTACGAAGCCATCTGGCTAGAAAGTGATTGATTCTTTCCATTTGTAAACACGACAGGCATGACCATACGTTCTAGCGTCTTACACGAACTCGTCAGGCATAGGCCTTCGGTGGAGAGGGTTCTTTGGATCCTTACAGGCTTCAGAATAGAGATAACGATTAGCTCACGCGCGCTAACAGAAACTATGCTCCTCATATTCAGTTAGTGACAAAGGGACTCAAAGTGATCCTCGGCTCAGGGCAGAAGCATACGGTATATACCATCAGAACCTGGACTGGTTTGTGAGCCAGGACTGGATCCAGAGTCTCACACTTCCAAGTCAAATTCCGGTTGTAAGGGGTGGTTGTCACACCTGAAGTTGATAGGTGTGCTAGAAACGTCTTAGTCCTATAAATGTGCGCTTAAATCCATCGACTTGACACACTTAGCCAAGGGTGGCCATGACAGCATGCCACTTCACGATGAAGAATACAGCATTCAGTTTACTCGGATGGAAGAATTCCCGATACAGGGATTCAGCACCTTTCTCCATAACTGTCTTGACTTGTGGTGACGACGGCTGATGGTAGAAGCACTAGTCAGACTATCTCTCACTTATGTCGCCCTTACTCTCGCAATGCTCCTTCCCCTATAAAGCTCGAGTTTCGGTTGTAGGATATCGTCTGAAATACCCCAGTTTCTTTGATTCCCTGTAGGATGATTGGCAATCCATGTTCCCAATGGTTTCCTCATCTTCCGCTTTGAAATAGCCTCTTGCAGATCGCTGCATCAGCACTCCACGATAAGTGTGATATATCAACGAGCTATTCTTAAATCTTGAGTCTTGAACCATTGCACCGGTAATAACTGCTAACCAGTGAATAAATCCCAATCTCTGGTTGAGAGCGGTAATGTGAGGGATCGTAATCGCCCCACTACCCATGAGACCTGGTGACTAGGAGAAATGATCCTGTTGTGGTAAATCATTTACACCTCAAGATTCAGCGCGGTAGCGATGTCTGAGTAGAACAAAATGATACAATGCGAATGAAATGTCCCTGGTGGAGCATAGAATACGATTTTCCGTCTGGTGTTCGCAGCAGAGACTATGATCAGAAAGTCAACTGCATCATTGCCGACCGAGATTGTACCATCACCACTGCCCCACTGAGGGCTGTGTCAGTAAGTCACTAACAGAAGGAAGGGAGTTGGTGGCTGATTGATCAGAGTGATTCAAATCCACTTGGAGCACAACATGTTAGGGGCAAGATACAAATGCAGCAGACTGTGATTAAGCAGGAGTAGTGAGGGCTCTACACAGGCGGAGTGACGATCTCACCTCCCCGCCCCCCTTGCCGACTTTGGGCTGGATTAGCTAAAGTAAGGTTATTATTGTGCTACCTACATCATGAGGCACCCACCCATCATCTTTAGGATTGTTATTTAGGGCATTAGGCTCGTTGTGTTGGTATACAAGAGTGCTAGTCTAGGTAAATAGAATATAATTGAGTATTAATTAAAGTATTTTTTAATCGATACATTAAAGAGATATTTTTACTGAAGATAAATTAAAAAAATTTGTCACAGGTTAGAAGAGTCATTTTGTATAAATGAGTCTTTTCATAAGAGTTGATGGATTCATTATTTTTATACTCCACTTTTATATTTGAATAAATATATTTTAAACTAATTATGGATACTTTTTATTTCTCTTTTCGCATAGGTTTAGGATTAGATACTTGTTTCCTATTGTTTCATTTGAATGAACTGAATTAAATATATTTCAATCTTATTCTGTTTTACGCGCATTTTTATTTTGCTTGTATATAAGTACTTGAACGTTCCTTTTCATTTCATTGCATGATTGTACCAGGTAACGCGCATATATAGGAATGTCTATCGAATATATGTATAAAAATCCTGAAAAACCTGCAAGTTTTGGAGGTGTAAATGCATTGTATAGAGCAATTAAACAATTTTAATGGTAGAAAAAATAATTTTTTTTCTTAAAGTTAGAAAAAAAAACATAACTTTTAAAATAAAATGTTAAACAGTTTTAATGTTAGAAAAAATAAATTTTCATAAACAGAATATTTTTTTCTTAATGTTAGAAAAATAAAAATATACATTTAACTTAACAATTTTAATACTAGATTGTAAGAAATGAAACTTAACGTCTTTTTTATAAATAAATAAATTTTTATATCATACTATTTTTAAGTAAGAAAAACATTTTTAATATTATAGAAAATTTTAAACATAACATGTTTCATGTTAGAAAAATAAAAATATTTTAAATATAATTTTTTGAAAAAGCGATAAATATCAAAAAAAAAAAAAAAGTTTTCAAAAATATATTTCAGACAAATTCAAGAATAAATAATATTTACTTAACAACTTAAAAAAAAAAACCCATCTATAATTTTATAACCATACAATAGTGTTCTTCGAATAGAGCAGAAACCATTTTTACGTACAAGCCAAAAGTACATTACTTACTCGTTTGATAGTATTTTTCCTTTTAAGAAGAATATGTTAATTTTATCAAAAGAGATTGTAGAAACATGAATTGTTGTCTTTTAAAATTATGTGTTTTGGTTAAATAACGATTTTTCTCTAATTAAATCCTAATAAATAAATGTTAGGAAAAAAATGTAATCAGTATTATTCAACGAAAAATTAATCATCATATTTTGTTACACATAGTTAAAATATTACATTGTAAGTTATTTATTTGAATTCTAATGTATATTTCAAAATTTTCTGCTTGCATACATAATGGTATTAAATGCATAAGAATAGAAATCGTATGTTTTCTCCCCTATCAATATCATTCTTTTTAAGAATATTGAACAGCATTCCTAGAAAATAGATCAAAGTTCCTCACGTTTTCTCATATCTCCTCCAACGTTCACCCATAATAAGAAATTTTAACTCAACATGTCTTCAGAATCCAAAGATTAGATAACATGTGTCGTCATGGTAGTAGTTAAAAACTCAACATTTCTCATATTACTAAATTATTCTTTAAATAAAACTAAAAACAATTAAGTAAATGAATAAAAATAATAATAATAAGTATATAGTAAAAAAAGTATCTATATAAAGCCTATGTAATATATCTAAACAGTAAAATATTAAGAAAATGTAAGACAAAGTACCAAAAGCATATAGAAAATAGTACAATCATTACAGTGTTTTGTAAAATGTTGAAAGATAAAGAAATTATGTTCAGGCAAAGTTAGCACCTATTTTCGAAAAATTTTGAGTTAAAGGTAGTTGAAAAATAATCATTACGTTACCATACATTTTACGAGAAAAATAGCTAATATTTACCATTATTGTTCAAAGTTTCAATCAATTTTTTTTTTCTATACATTAGTAAAAATGTAGGTAGAAATTTTGGAAAAATGCTGAGTATAAGCTTGTTGGTTTCAAAAAATGTAGTCAAATTCAATGAGTAAGAATATGACTTAAAATTATTTTCCTATTCATGTAAAAATTATTTAGAAATTCTAACTTGATATTCAAAATCAGCAGTATTATAGTAATTTTTTTATCAACTAATTGCTTATCAATATAATTGTTTTATAATTTAAGATGTTCTAAATTAAGCATAACAAACTAATGTATTCAGAATATATTAATCCAATTAATGCGCTTAATTAAACTAAGTAATATCCGATCCCACTACTTTGCGTGTAAGAACAGGAACCTAGTATTAATTTTTTTCTCCAATTTATTCAGATTGTATTAGCTGCATTTATTTTAAGTTGTGTAAAATCCTTTAATTTATCTTGAATATAAACACAACTAGCTTGTTCATATGTAGATAACATTCCAGTAAGACTAAAATAACTCGGTCCAAACTTAAGGCAAAATTCTCTGTAAAAATATGCATTGTACAAAGCGATGAGTTGAATAAACAGGGTAGGGACTTCATAGGGTTTCTTTGCTCAGGATTCACACAAAAAGTATTGCTAGAAAAAAAAAATCTAACTTGATAGTTAGCTGTATTAGCATTATAAAAAACAAATTTATTATTCGACACAAATACTGGAGTTTTGGTGTTTTCATATTAAATCCAATTTTTGGGTGGTTAGTTCAAGTGCTAAGAAAAATTACGAAAAGAAAGAATTCATATCATCATATATGTAATAGACAGCATGAACTGGTGATTTTCATATAAGTTTTTCAGAAAGATGTTAACATCTTAAATAAGTACAAAAAAATGATAACATTAAATAATATAGTCTGAATTCGATTATTAAATTTATTTTCGATTCAGAAAATGTATTAACTTGCTCATCATTAACGCTTCTTTTAAGTCTTATAGATTGAATAATAAAAATGTGGAAACTATGTAAATATCTTTTTTTCTAAAAAAAAATAAGAAGATAATAAAAATGATGTAATGCATCTAAACTGCAAAATATTCAGATATTCAGAAATTGTAAGGCAAATTCTTAAAAAAAATCACGGGTAGAATAGTACATTCATTACAGAGTTCTAAAATGACAAAATATAAAGTAACAATGCTTACATAAGAAGGTAAAAGTTCACAGTGAATTTCAATATCTTTGAGTTAAAAGCAGTTTCTTTTCAGTTGCAATAATAATAATAATTTCGGTACCATACATTTTGTGCGAAAAATAGCTAATATTTATTGTTATTTTTCAAAGCTTAAATCAATTTTTCAGTTCATTAGAAAATTTTTAAAATAATGTTTCGAATAAGATTAGTACAACATATTTATTGTTTGTTTCCTATAATATTATCAAAACTCATTAGTTACAAAAGGAAAAATTCTTAAATTTATTTTACCTATCCGTATAAAATTCGTTTCGGAAAGAATTGTTTGTAGAAATTCTAACTTAATGGTTTTTTCAAATATTAACAGTATATTTTCAATAACCTTATTGTAGATCAATGTAATTATTCCATAATTTAGGGTTTTTACTCTAGATAAATCAATCTAAATTTAGTCGGGATATATTAATTCAGCGTTGTTAGAAAAAGAATGCATTCATGAAAAAAATTAACTTGAGCTGTTATAATAAAAAAAAAATAAACTTGTTGAATATTAGACTTTAAAGAAGTAAGTTTTTCGAAAACCTAAATATGTAAGTGTGTGTGTTAAAGGAATAATTCAAGAAGTTATCATTAAATAATTATTATACTAAAAAAAAATTGTAGTAAAATCATTTTAAAAATAAATCTATTAAATATTTCTAAAATTTCATATTCAAAAGAGGTTTAACTCGTTTTCCTATTCAGATAATATATAATATTTGTTAGAAAATAAAAGCAATGTAAAAACTCTAACTTGATATTTTCAAGCATTAATGGTAAAAATAATTTTTCCCATTAAACTTACTGATGATCAAATGTAATTATTTCATAATTTAAGGTTTTTTATACTAAGCACAAATCAATCGGAATATATTAATTCATTGAACTAAACAAAAATGCTGCTAAAAAGATATATGCATATAAAAAGAAAGAAAACAATGCAACTCGACCGCTACCTGCGCAGCCTGCTCCGCATGCGCCTTGAAAACCAAAACTATAGCAGGAGGAAAAAAACTTAACTTAACAGTAGGAGAAAAGCAACTCAACTCAGAAGAAGGAAAACAACTCAACCACTACCTGCTCCACCTGCGCCTTGAAAACCAAAACTATAGCAGGAGGAAAACAACTCAACTTAACAGTAGGACTCAACAAAACAACTCAACTCAGCAGGAGGAGTAAAACAGCTGAACATTAGGAAGAAAACAATCCTACTCGACAGCTACCTGCTCCCCCTGCACCTTGAAAACCAAAACAATTTACTTTGTATTTTTGCTGTGTATGTGTAATCATTATACTGAATTAAAATTTACAAATTGTTATTAAAATATTATAAAATAAATTTTTTTTTATTTCACTTTAATTAAGAAAATGCTAAAAAAATTTTCATAGACATCTGCTTCGAATGGAAAATTAAATTCATTAAATTATAAACATAAGTTTTTTTCAGGTCTGTATGCCTTCATAGGACAATGGTTAGCGTAACTGAAAAACTATTGTCCTATGGAGACATTTTGTTCTGAGGCTGCGAGTTTGAATCCTGATTTAATTTTTTTATTTGATCGCTATTTATTTTTATCATTTTCAAATCTAATAATTAGTGTATATTTTAATCAATAGGTTGCACTATGAGCACTTTTAACATTCCTATACTTAAAATTATTATTTTAGTAATTATTTCAAACCCTGATGGCTCACATAATTCAGTCGCCATCTTGTAGTATCAAGATCAGACAAGCTAAGACAAGTTAAATCGTAACCCGTTCACGCTGATTACGAGTATACTACCTCACACGGGTTTTTTTTAAAAAAAAACAACTCAACTCAACAGTAGGAGGAAAAAAAACAACTCAACTCAGAAGGAGGAGTTAAACAGCTCCACAGTAGGAAGAAAAAAATTCAACTCGACCGCTACCTGCTCCGCCTGTGCCTTGAAAACCAAAACTATAACAGGAGGAAAACAACTCAACAGTAGGAGGAAACACCTGAACTCAACAGCAGCACGAAGAAAATAACTCAACTCAGCAGCAGCAGGAAAACAACAAAATGCTTAAAAACTCCCCCCCCCAAGCTTATTTTCATACTAACATACCTAATAAACCAAATAATTAAACTTCAACACTTTCCTAATTCTTGGAAAACCTCAATAATTTTTCCTATTCTCAAACCGGGGGAAAATCCCCTCCTACCTGATAGCTGTCGACCAATAGCATTACTTTCTACCCTCAGCAAACTAACTGCATCTATCCTACTCAAAAGAATTAACGATCACATTGAAAACACGAATCCACGTAATCCTTACCAATATGGCTTCACGAAACACCTCTCACCCACTAATCAAACTAACCGAGCATATTTCGTGCGGATTAGAAAAAAGCAAAACAGGCGTGGTTTTCCTCGATATTCAAAAAGCCTTTGACCGAGTCTGGATAGAAGTCCTAACATACAAATTGATAAACTACAATTTCCCAGCACCACTTATAAATATAATTTACTCATACCTCACTAATAGAAATTACCAAGTTAAAATAAACAACACGCTCTCAAACCCACGACACCAATTATGGTGTAGTTCAGGGATCTTTGATCGGGCCGATACTTTATAATTTGTATATAAACGACATCCGTGACTACAACCTCACTATAATCAAATCGCAGATGACACAGCAATACTAGCCAAATACAAAAACATAAAAACAGTTGCATATGCACTTAACAAACACTTACACATTTTAGAAAAATACTACAATGACTGGAAAATAAAGATCAATGTCAAAAAACCGACAGTGGTCTTGTTTTCCAGAAAAAGAAATATAAACACTCCACCACCCACTTTCTACAACACACAATTCCCGTGGTCTCGGAAAACTAAGTATCTAGGTGTTATTCTAGACAAATCACTAACTTGGAAGCAACACATTACATACTCGCGAGAAAAATTCCGAAAAGCCAAATGTAGTATCTACCCCTTAATTTGCCGGGATTCTGAAATGACTCTACAAAACAAGCTGCTTCTGTACACAGCCGTTCTCAGACCAATCCTAACATATGCATGTCCTATCTGAGCGTATGCGGCAAAATCTAACATTAATTTACTTGAATCCACACAAAGCTCAACACTCAGAATGATAACTAAAACCAGATGGTTCATAAGGAACAATGAAATCCTAAAAGCCACCAAAATCCAAACCTTTAGAAAATATGTTCAAAAAATAGCCAAAAAATTCTTTAACTCACTTAATTTAACCAATAACACTAACATGATCAATCTAGAAAATTACACACCAATAGAAAACACCAAAAGTCCCCGCACTGTACTACTAGACTTCTATAACTCTCCTTAATTTTGTACAACTATTATTTTTTATTCTCTTAATAATTAAATTCATTTAAATTCACTGAATCATAATCTCTAGCACACTTTTCTGCCGTATACGCCCACCCTCACAGTTACACCCACCTTACAATCACAGCAGTCAGGGACAGCCAATAGGACAACTTCCCTCCAAGAACCATTAACCAATAGGAATCCAGCTTATCAGCGCCCTCTCTGACCGAAACCTATACCTCCAAGTTGCCAACTTTATCAGACTTCCACGACAGCCAATCACAGGCCTTCCTCTGACACCATCACACAGAAAGTTTAAATTCAATTCGTTTTCAAAGTTAATTGCTTCATCTCTACCGACCCGAGCTTAAAGGCCAGTCATTCTGATTCTTTCAGAGCTCTCCGAGCATGTCTCGCATGTTCTTTGCTCATGCCAACGTGTTTCAGTACTGTCGGCACCCCGTGCCGATTGAGGTTGCTTTAGTTCTCATCCCTGAGGATGGATCCGATCCCGAAGCGTTCGTCTTGACTGTGGACCACTCTCACCTGCCGATGAGCTCCAAGGACTGGTATACCCACCGGTGGATGCATAAGCACCTTCACCTGCCGCTGGACATTCCGAGAAGTGTGCCCGTTCAGTGGTTGTCATTTAGAGTTCGGGGACTGTACGCTCTCCAAGGGGAAGGAGATGATGTGTTGGTCAAGGGCAGCAAACAGAAGCATCTAATTGCCTCGTATGGAATACGGTCATGTCTGTGGATCATTTGCTCAGGTACAAAGACTTGTGTGATACCGTCGTACCCATCTATCATCACGAAGACGTGCATGTGGAGGGGAAAACATCCGAGTGCTGCTTGGCTTACCGATTCACCAGGTACATGCAGCGTATCGAGCAGATGAAGAAGGAATTGCAACACAAACCTTGTCAAAAGGACTGAAAAAAAAACTTGGCCCCCCTTTTATCAAAACACTCATTGTGCCAAGATTAGAATGTAATCGCTTAAAAATATGTGAAAAACCATGAGATTGTAAAAGGTTGCATGCAATAAATTTTTTTTCACTTTGTGCCAAGTTTGGAATGTAATCATTTAAAAATTTGTGAAAATCCATGAGATTGCATAAGGTTAACGCTATAAAACTTTTTTTTTTTTTACTTTCTTTTACATGTATCATGATATTTACTCAAACCATCTATCTCGGGTGGAATACTCTCTCACCACTCCGTGTGAAAAAAAGAAATTTGAGACGAAGACAGCACTACAATAACACTTTAAATTATTGTACAAATATTCATGTAAAATTACGTAACGGTGAGCTCAAAATGAACGAATTTTGACTAATTGAACCCCTTTTGAATAAAGAGAAACACGTTTGGATACGCATTGGAATACCTCATGTTTCATTTCAGGTCGTTTTCTGTTTCCAGACATTTTTGAAAGGGTCACGGTGTTCAATTATCTTTTCGAAAGAGTGTACCAGGTCTCCGGCCGAATTTTCCTAGCCACTAGATCCCAGATCGTTTAGCTCATGCCCAACAATAAGCACGAGATCCGATGGAAGAACTTCCGCGTATACCACCTTATAGAAAACGTTTTCTTCCCTCTTGTTGGGAAAGACTAATCTCCCCAAATCTTTTTCCACCACCAACGGATGTCTGTGTGTTGTAGCCTCAATGATGGGTACATCCTTACTATCCGCGTCTTGTCTTGTGTTTTGAAACGTTGTTCCGCCCAGATGCTAATTAAATGTCTACATTACATCAATACCAGAATGGTGTATGTCACCGAAACCCATTCAAAGATACAATTTCGGTCATTTCATGAGATGTTGCCGGAGACGAGTCAATTAAAGCGCATCACCATAGTAACGCTTCACCCAAAAAGATGGCTTGGCTTGGTTTTATTAACACAGCATTAGAAGCAACACGGGGGCTACTGGCAACGGACCTCGGTCAAGTGACGAGAACGACACCCTATCTCTTAACTTCCACACCACTCCACGGGAAGACTTTGGGCTCCAACAGATTTAACGTAAATCAGCTCCGGCTGCATGGCGGAGCTCTAGTGGCACAGGCTCGAGCCCCATCCATAGCCAGCCTGGGCCTGAATAAAAGTACGAGGGGTTTGGGTCCTCCACTTCACTTGCTCTCTTCCCCCGTAATACCCGTATACCTTCTCGAGAAGGCTTATGTAAGGGAGCATGAGGTCCAGTAAGTTTAGGTGAAAGTGTTCATCATGCACCAAGAACATAATGATAAACGAATTTTTGTGGCGTTTTCCCATCCTGAATGGTACCTGAAAATACGCACTCGGACAATTTCAAGCTGACCATGATGGAGGCCAAGACCGCAAATCGATTTTAAACGGATGCGTGCAATGAGAAGAAATTTCCCGATGACTCTGATGAAACTTCGATAGACCCTGAAGAAGCCGACCGGTGAATGTGGTTTATTAACGATTACGCTTTTTTTTTTGTATTGTAATATTTTATCCTTACACTAAGAAATGTGGAAAAGGACATGATTCCCCTTGATCCAGAAAACCGGAATCCACACCTTGGTCCACTAGTTGCCTTCTTCCAGTCCCAATGATCAGGTCTAGCCAAATATTTATGGGAGGACCTTTGAGCCCTACGACCAGATACTGTACCGCCGGACTGAGTTGGAACCCCATGCGTGTTATCCCATCCCTGTCGGAATGCATTATATTCTCATGACGGTGCAAAAGACAGATGTAATCCCTGAATCTGTCTTTCCAGAACTCATGCGGAATGGCTTTCACCTGAGTGATTTCAGAAAATCAAAATATTATCAGAAAGTCTACAAGACCCCTCTACTGATTGATATCTGCCTATCCTCCCGTGGAGGATATTCTTGGGAGACCATTGGAAGTCTTCCTCGGCAAAAGACGTTTTGAACGACATTTGATCAAAAATCCGTTTGATCTGCGCAGTCGATCCAAATTATTCGGATCGCACCGACCACGAGGTATATGTAGAGATCACATACACCTGAACCTGCAATGGCTGTGTTTATTCCTCCACCAGAGACTTTATTTGGCAATCCACAACCATTGTATCTCTCTCCGTCTGAGATGAACACTCCTAACCTGTGAAACCCACTCCACCGGAAGCTGTAGTTGTAGACTTTTTACCTGTCTTAAACCTGTGGTTGTGTCTCAGCCTGAGATTGTGTTTTTCAGTCCTCCTCCAGTCCATCTCTCTCCACCTGAATCTATGTTTACCAGTCCTCAACCTGTGCATCTGTTTCCACCTGAACCTACTTTTACCAGTTCTCCACCTTAACCAGAGATTACTGTACTTATTGTAGTTCCTATTAAGATTTACTGTGAAAATGTATGTAGGCAGTTTTGTTTATAGATGACAACATTGTAGGAAACATCAAAAACATATATTTAAATCAAAACAGCACAGCACACACATTAAACACTCTTTTTCGCCATCATCTTTTCCAAAACACAACCGTTACAGCTTTTCCCTCTCTTACCTCTGTTGCCACTCTCCTACAGAGAAACTTGCCTCTCATGGAGTTTGATCATGACAACAATAAACATAAAGATAATATATGCGTACAATTTGATATAACAAAGAAGTACAAATAACAACATAAATATTTCAAAATATTGGAATGCAAATTTAAATCAATATTTTAGAATTCAAATATAGAAAGTTCAAAAGTTTGTTTAGAAGTTTATTAATCCAGTCTTTTAACTGGTTTTAAATCTCGTATTGAACTAGTCACGGGAACAGTTTTATTAGAGTCAGTATTGAGCTCGGGATATTCAGTCACCACTTCCGGACCCTTCCGGTTTTCAGATACGACTTGCTCGTAGTTTGGTTTCAATCCCAAAGGACAGTCATTGGATCGGTCTTAGTACGTTTCCCGTTTCAGTTCGCAGTTTAACAAGTCTGATGATTCCATCTTTCCCTGGAAAAAGCTCCAGTACCCTTCCTAGCAGCCAATGCAGCTTTTTTTTTTTATCATCTGTACCAATTAAAACTATGTCACCTACATTTATC
>BMAW01038107.1:0-10534 GCA_019974015.1 Nephila pilipes | reverse complement strand
ATACAAATAATAGTTTCAAACAATTTTTCAAAATTTAATCATCTCTTTCCGAAATATCAGTAATAATAACTGAGTATTATAAGCAGTTTTTAATACCTTTCTTTTGAAAAATAAAAGTTATAAATATTCTTTCACATATGGAAATGGAACTTAAGAAATTGAACGTTTGTAAAATTTCAAATGCATATTACTTTTTCGTTCATTTAAATCAGTTAAAAATAATTATAATAAAAATTAAAAGATGATTTTTTTTCGAACGTTATTTTTTGAAAAGATTAAAAAAAGAAAGAAATATTTCTATTACTGAAAGTATTTCCAAACTAATATTGTTGCGAGAAACGAAACAGGAAAAATATTTTTTTTATTATTGAAATATTTACTCCAAGACCACTGATTATTTTTTTTAATAAGCTTTCCTATTCATAACGAAAGCCTTTGTTTCTTTTGTGCTTACAGAAATTTTCAAAACTCGTTATGAAAATTAGTTTTTGTTGATACGCTTTTGATGATAACTTTTATTTTATTATTTTCATTCTAGAGAAATGTTTCATAGAACAATAATAATACTCGTTTCATATTTATAATTACACCACAGTTTCCTATCGAAAATGGAAATCATATTTTGCTACCCTGAATATATTCATATGGACTTTTTAGTTTGTTTGGAGAGAGATGTTTTCTTTCTTGCGTGTAAATTGGTAATCGTTTCCGACACATTATGATTCTTATATTATCGTAGAGAATAATGTAAGCTATTATATTTTCTCAAATTGATTCGATTAAATAAACAAACATATTTATTTTGATAAACGTCTTACTTCTTTGGTAATACTTTTATTCAGAACAATGTATCTCGCACATTACGCTAACGAATGTTGCGCGTTTTATGCAAATGAATTCTGTCTCGGACCCATCTTTAGAACCATTCTGATTAGTAGTTATTTTTTATATAATCTTTTGTTAAAGATGCGTGAAAAGTACCACTGCAACTTTCCAATAATTTAGCTCTGGATCATTTTAAGCATCTAATGAATATAAGTTTGATTGTTTGTACCGAGATTGTTTCATATGTGTAATTAATTGAGTTCCGAGAGCTCAAATAAGAGATAAACAGCAAAATCAATGTGACGTACCATCTTCAATATGTTATGATAGAAATTAGGAAATTTTTCATTCAATTGCTGGACGTGATGCCATCTCTGGTTAAAAAGCGTCCCTCTACAACAGATTAAATACACGCAAGCAAGTTCTGTTTACCAGTTTTATAATCCAAGGAGAACGAAGTTCAATGCTTTCTGGTGGCATTATGCTATCCAATGCTATGATGCAATGCGCCATCACTAAGCATTTATAATCATTTACATATATGCCTGACACGTTCCTTCATGCCAAGTTTCGTAATAATCCCACTCTTAATTCTGATGCTCAAATTTTATGATAATGATTGTATTACGTATTTAAAGAGTTTTATTATTTGTAATTAAAATTACAGGACGAAAAAGGAAGAATATTTTCATGACTATCTTTTTTTTGGAGTCAAATTTTAAATACCCTACATTATATCACTAGTTTTAGACACGCAAAACTCTCTAATATATATAATAGCCATGGCAAAAATACATACTTATAAACGACTGATCAAAGATTTAAATAGATACATTACGTTAAGTTAGAGAAATGATTGCAGTAAAATGTCATGCCAAAGAGCAAATTCCGTAGAGAAGCGCACTTCTACGACTACATGGCTGATTACACTAAGAACGTTGTATTGAACTAGAGAAGTGCATGCAGTGCCATATTCTGAAGTCCATATTCTGTAGTTGCTAATCTTCTTTATCAAGCAAATCTTCCATTTTGAGAAAATTATTTAAGAACACAGTAGTCAATATAAAACCCGTTATCCTATTTGGAACTGTAAGAATTTGTAAGAGATGGGTAATTGCGTATTTCAGCATTGATAAAAGTTTGTTCCTATTCTTGAAATTACAGATAATCACAGTCGAAAACATTCAAAATTCATTTCACTTATTTGTTATATTACGAGGAGTGTTCTCATAGTAAGTTACGTCATTTATTTTGAATGAGCGCACATGTTACGTCAGATGAAACAAACAACAACCAAAACGATCCGCACCTGTTTCTAGTTCAACGATGGAAATAGCGTCAGTGGTGGGGGAATGACACAAGCGCAGAACGACGAATAAAAGAGAGTAGCAGCAGACCAGCGTACACGAGACGTGACTGATGTGGTTGGCAAAGGAAGTCGTTCTGTTATCCGGTATGAATGGTCAAGTGGGATTTGTCATCCATGAACACCTATAGACCGTGTATGATGAACAGGTCATGTCTCGTCAAATGGTTGGTTGCTGGCGTTGCATGTTCAACGAAGGAAGGCAGAGTGTGGAGGATGAAGATGGAAGCGGACGTCCATCCACATCCTTGAGTGAAGATAGCATCACTAGAGTACAGGGCATGATGTTAGCGGTTAAGCGTGCATAAAGGTGTCAGACGTGGCTTCCACATTGCGTATTAAACGTGCACAGGTCCATCCAAAGCAATGGTGAGGTAGAGCAGACTATGCGACAATTCCTTATATCGCAGGGCACCGAATTTCACCAGAGTGGTTTCTTCAGACTGATTGCACGTTATGACAAATGTCTCAAAGTAAATTGCGGATATGTCGAAAATAGTGCAAGGTGTCTAGTTCATGATGACATGTTTATTTTTTGAGGGCAATACATTTTCCTTGTGATAAAAAATGTCTAAACCTACTTGCGGAACACCACTCGTACCAAGTATTATGTATACGCTATTGGTAAATGAATGCTATCACATAAGGATATTGTAACTTTAGGTAATATGTCAGTATCAGAAATTTTAATATAAATCCAAAAACAGTTAGCGCTCTTTAATCCCGCTCTTTTGGACCTCAGTCTTGCCGGATTTTCAAGCTTCTATCGCCTAAAAAGTATATCGAATTTATCAAAATAAAAAAAAAAAAATTAAATACTGAATTAATACAACAGTAAAAGAAATATTAATTTTTTCTGTAAACCTACCATAAATTATAAAAAATAACTAAAATACGATTATTAAAACTTTTTACAAGAATAAAATACAAAAATATTTTTAAAATTACTAAACGAATTACCGAGCGCGCGCGGGGGGGATGCTATCTTAGGTGTCGTCTTCGTCGCTTGACCGAGGCTCAAAATTGTGAATTCTGTCGCCAATAACCCTCGTTCTGCTTATAGAGTAATGTTAATAAAACCAACCAACCAACGAATTACCAATAATTCTGAAAAAAATTGTATTTTTATTGAAATTTTCATTAACTTTAGTCGATCATTCTGATAGAAAATATTCTTTAAACTGCTCGTTACAGATCTACACTTTGGTATAATTTTGTTCGTTTATTATAACAATTATTTCATTTCTGAGTTGTAAGAATGTAATACAATAAAAAGCTAAGAACATGGCGAAATCAATATGAGACGCATGATTTTTACTACCACAATCAAAATTCTACATTCCATTCTTACTTTCAAACACTTTTCAGACATCCGTGAATTTTATTATGCATTCAGTATAAGTTTTGGAGCATGTTTGTCTATATCTTTTTGTACTTTCCTCTTCCTTCGCTGCTTTTTTCCGCCACAAGGGAATGTTTCGTCTTTCGAAGCATATTCCATGTGGCTGTAAAAGAGATAAAAGAACAACGGCCTGTGTTTTTGCGTTCCTTTTCTATGCGATTTTTGTACGAGAGATTTTTTTTATACGTTAAGCAAATAAATGTCCATCAAAACACATAATATGAACAAAAGGTAACGTCGAAAGAAAGCAACTGTTCGCCAATCAGATATTACATCATCACATTACAAATATATGTTGATATTGTATCAGCAATTTTATTACATTATACTGTGGCCTCTGTCACCTGATTTTGTAGCTGTTGTCCTCATAAAATTCGAGTTCTTGATTCCGGATAATAAATTTTATGTGTACATTTTGAAATATTTCAATATGTTATGTATAATATTTAAACTATCAAAATATTAAAAAAAATTTCAACGTGTAAACTAATTTTGGTCTTGCTTGGAACAAATCTAGCTACATCATTGGATTTCATCCTTTACATCGTGTTAGAATCTCTAGATTTTATGCGATCCCTATTTTCAACAAACATGTTTTTAAAAATGTGTATAAATAATATATTTTATAGCTACTTATGAAGTTTCAGAAAGCATTTTGTGCTTTTTTTCAAGCGGTCTCGATCCCCCACAAAAATTTTTATGCGTTTTTAAATGACAATCTCTTTTTAAGAAATCTATTTCAGTATTATTAAACGGTTTTTCAAAATATTTCCATTCCTCTGTTGAAAAATGCAGCAAACCTTATTTTTTAACTATATACTTCTCGAAAGGATTACGACCCCCTTCGGGAGAAATATTTTTAAATGTTCTCAAATATGGATAACCCCGACTCTCTTTAAATTATTCTAAGAGAAGAAACAAATAGTTAAATCATTATTATTAATAATAATAACAGAAACATTGGCTCACGCGGAAGATAATTCAAAATAAAAATCTATTTCCTTCAATTAATATTAATTTTTTTTACCCATCAACACATGATAAAAATAATGCGTTTGTGGTAATCGAGTGGTCTTTGCCGCGAGTTCGCTATTGGAGTTATTTCTTGTCGAGTCTTGAGTACGTGTCCTAATTCCACTAAAATTCTAAAATTTAGCCATGTGACGGGGCTGTTAAATCTGAAGAGGCTCCAAGGGGAGCAAATTGGAAGTTCAGAGTGCTAGCGAAAGAGTCATCCTCGTCACTCTCACCGCGGATCAAAATTAAGAGATTCGTCTCCAATTGCCCTCGTGTTTTTTTCAGTGCATCATTAATAAAACAATTCATTAAAATTTTAAAATTGATCTTATATTTATATTTAAGTATAAAAAAATGTTCAATCCTTCTTTTTTTGTATTTATGAATGAGTTTATGGTATCATTAATGTTAACATGCCTTTTAAATCTTTGCAAAATTCGATTTGTATGGGTAAGATGTGTTCTGTTCAAGCTAATGCTTTATCAAATTCATGTAGTATGTTTAAGTCTATTTTTGTGTCTTGATAACTGAATTTCTTTTCCACAATTCTAAATTATGCTTGATGCAAAAAAACATAAATTTCAACTTCTGCCGTTTCACATGTAAGTCATCACTGTCAAATTCATAACACGTGTTGAACACTTTTGAGAGAAATCAAACACTAAGGTATGAGAAATGTGTTTAAATAAGTATTGCGCAGTGTTAATGAAATGTGTATTTCTTTTAAACAGTGTTCTCTCGACCATGAAAATTAGCGCAATTACTCTTATTGTTTCTATTATTACAAAACTTATTTATTTATTTCAAAATTTTTTTAAAGAAGCAATGGCAATGTTATGTTTAAGGCTTAATGTGGTCCGAAATCGATAACATAGAAATTTTTTAAAATTTTAAATGTCTAAAATAAGAACAGAACTTTTATACGTAATTTCAAAACTTAGGGAGTGTAATTATACTACATCCACTTGCTGCAATATGTCGTTTTATTGCATATATTTTATGTATGAATTCAAGACAATATTAAAAATTATACGAAAAAGTTTGTCTTTTGTCGATTAATATTTCAAAAAAAAAAATATTCGTGTTAGTGCGAAAAAAAAAATAAAATTATTTACAGTAAATTTGCAACGTTAAACTATATGTTTTCGCGAATTTCTCTTCAATAACCTCGGGGAATTTTTGGTTACATGAAGTGAATAAAATTACAATTCCTCGTCAACCAAAATGAAAGGCCTTTAGATAAATTAATAATGGTGATTTTAAGCGAAATAGAATTGAAAGGAAATAGATGGATGATAGAGGATAATGACAAGCTGTTAGAAGTTTGTTGATTGAAGTGAATCATATCGTAATGAATTGTTTAGAATTAGTTAGCTGGAAGCAGCTCCTAGTTGAGCAATAAGAGTTGAATCTGTTATTAGTGAGCAGCTTGTGAATGGGAATATTGATTTCGTGAGCTATAACTTTATTATTAGAATATAACTAAGATTAACTGAATTAAGAGGGATTAGAGAAAGACAGAGTGATTTTGCATATTCTGCATTGATTGTTAATAAACAGGGTTGTCTTTCCCTGGTGTATCTTCAAATAAACTTACAGATAACTTTATTAGACTTGGTGCCTAAATAATGATGAAAATATATCCCAAATTTTTTAAATATGTACAAAGAATAGATGTTACAAATTCCATGTAAACATCTTGCGTAGAGTTTTAATATATGATTTTAAAGTTTTGAGATTATATAGACACTAAGCTGCTTAAGGTTTTAAAGGTTTTGATTTTCTGGTTACAAATAGAATGCACTTTGACATAACTACAGATGTATCATTTTTGATAATATGATTAATAGAACATTTAAAATTGAATTTTAATTTTTGAACAAAGGTTTCGTTTGGTTTTATTAACGTTAGTATACAAGCAACATGAAAGCTACTGGCGACGGACCTTGTCATTTTTAAGCGACGAGGACGACATATGAGCTAGAGTCTTCATCTTCTAACTTCCACGCCTCTCTAACGGGAGGAATTTGAACCCCAATATATTTAACGTGCAGTAGACACTTTTACAGAATAGGTCCTTAGTGGCAACAAAGCTCGACCCCACGACTCAACAAAAACCACCGGCCAAGATTCCAAGACTATGACCACTAAGCTACTGCAGCCACTATGAACAAAGCGGCCCCATCATAAAAAAATAACTATATTTTATTTTTTCCTCTCAACGTAGTGTTTAAGGATTTTGATACACTTTCCTCAAAGTTTACTAATTCCATAGAGCTGATATGTCACACAACATAAGGTTATTTAAGGTTTCTTTCTGTTCAGTGAATATAATTGTTTTCTATTAAACATCTAGAAAAATCAAGTATTATACAATATTTGTCTAGAAATTACGGAAAAGTGTGTGTTAATCATAAAATTAAATTCCTTAAAAATTTTATTTAACTATCTTATGAAATTATAATTACGAGGATCATTCAATAAGCCCTTAGAAATTCTAATAGATAGTGTTCGTAGCATTAAAAATGGTTTGTATTTAGTAAGCACTATTACAGCTCATAAAATTCACAGTTACTCGGATTCATAACCATGACGCCTTTTGCACCTCAATTCTTCGTCTTTATTTTTCCGGCCGATGAGATAATCCTCGCCTTCTTTGAAGCAGATTTCCCGGAAGCAACTCGTTGTTTTGATTGTTGTTTGGTTTTCGGTGTATAACGACGAATCAATTTATCATTGACGGTGATAACTCTACGCAGCAACTATTAAATTTTGATTTTGCAGCAAATCACTTCCAAATCAAAACTAACTGATGAATTAATGTCAAATTTATTTCTGAAACATTTAATAGATGGCAGCATCCATTGGTAACAGCAATGTACCTGAACGATGCCACCTGTCTTCAAAAACAAGAAATTTTTGAATCATCATTATATGCTCGGTGCTTAGAATGTTGTGTTTATAATTTTTCTGGCAAATTTTTAAAGCTATAAATGTGGTGGAATTTTCATTCAAGATATACCTGAAGACAAGTATAATTTTAAATGCAACTATTTCATATTAATAGCTTAAACGTAATTATTTATTTTCTTTGCATAAATAGGTGCGAAAATATATGTATCTCAACGTTTAAATATGTGACTTCTATTACTTTATGCCTAAAAAGTACATCTTTATTTTTGGCATAAAATAAGGTAATTATTCCTTAACAAAGACGTCTCAATTACCTTAAATCCTGAATAGTTCTCAAAATTGCTATTCTATTCATTTAAAAACAATCATTTACTTGAATTTTTTTTGTTTGGTTTAAGCATTTGGTTAAGGTATTTTTAACAATTTTTGTTCATTCGTGGATGCCATTTGTATATTTAAGATAATTTCATTGAATTTGTGAATTCACTGAACGCATCATCACTTCTAAGCTAGAAATTAAATTTCAGAATTGTAAAAATATGTTTTTTTATTCAAATCTTAGGTTCAACTTGAGATCATTTTTAAAATTAAATGTACTTTGAAATAAAATGAAATTACTGATTTCTCAACATAATGAATCTTTTTTTTTTTTTTTTTTTTTCTGTTTTAAAAGATTTGTTTTGTATTTCAGTCCTAGAATTCCTCAATGTAGATATTATTACACAGTGATGCGAAAATGAGGAGTTATACTGGAGTTGTTAGCGACGAGCCTCGCAATTCAGAACAAGGTACTAGTGACTAGGACGGGCCTCGATCTGGAACCTAATTGTTGTAAATTTAACTTTCGTGGGAGCTTTATAGTGAAATTTCATGTAATATTCGTTAGCTCTGTTATTTCATGTAACGGACCTGATTGGAACCGAGATTTTATTTCACGATTCATTCGGACATGAGCCTCTACCTCTAAGTTACTTCGATATCTAGAAGAATAAAAGAAATAAAATGGTTTCAGTTTCAAGAAGAGAAAAAATGAAAAAAGTGCGCTTGCAATGATATAATAAAAAGAAATTATATTAATAAATTCTTTAAGCGATCAAAAAATCATAACAACTCTTGGCAAACTTACTCGATACTACAAAATGCAACAATCACTTCAGAAATATGATTTTAATTGCAAAACACAAATGGCAAAAAGAATTTCCAAGCAGACACGGAAAAAGAGATAATCTTTAAAAAAGAAAAGAAAACCAGTTTTAAAACGAACGAAAGTAAAACAAAGAAAATCAATTCTAAAAATGTATTAATGACACTTTCAATTTTCATAAAGAGTGTTAAAAATCTTTCAAAATACGAGGGAAATAATAGTTTTTTTATTTTGAAAGTTTGTAAAAATAGCTTTGAAACACAAATAGAAGATTCTTTTTTTTTTACAATTCATGAAGAAAAATTACTTTTTTTCGTTCCACTTTTCGCTGATGTATTATTTTTGAAGTGTGCAAGGAGGTAAATAATGCCGTTGCTTTTAATCAAAAGAGAACTGGCAAAATAATTTTTTTTGATGTTATTGTTGTTATCTTTTGCAGTTTCAAAAGAATGAGAAATTAATTTACGCTCAAAATACCAAAAAAAAAAAAAAAATATTAATAATAATTTGAGAATTTTCGCTGATACGCCTTTTCTTTAACGCAAGTTGTTTTCTTTGGAACTTTTGGTTGAATAACTACGGAAGTTCTTTTCATCAAATATTATTAGAAAATAACAAGTAAGTAGAAGAACAAAAAAAAAATAGTTTAATTTCTCTTTATTTAAAAAGTAAAAGCGCAGTTTCATATTTAGTAACCAATACTGTCTTTTAAAAAGTAATTTTTGGAATATTTTAAAAAAAAAAGTTTTACTTTTGAATGTTAGTTGTTTCTTTTCATAAAATATTTATTTGTGCTGTTTCATTTGTTGAATAATGCTGTTTGAATTATTAAGTTTAACAAGATGCGTAGAGATCTATTTTCAGTTTTAGATTTGAAATTTTTTTGGATTCGAGTGGATTGGAAAAAGGTGATTACTTTTTTTTTGACATTAATTGTATTTCAAATTCAATGAAATGTTTGAAAAATTAATTGTTTTTACAATACGAAAACTTTATATTTTTCTAATATCTAATCTGTGTTTAGAAAAATATTTTGAGAAAGTAAAGAAGTCATTAAATTTTTTTATGCAAAATTTTAGTTCTTTGTTGATAAATTGTGATGAAAGCACAAAATCAAATAATTTATCACCATTTGATTGTTCAAGAAGTAACAAATTAAAAATAAAAATAATAACAATAAAATTGTAACTTTTTTTATGATTTAACGTATTTTTTTCCTTTAGAGAAATTTTAAAATAATTTTTCGTTGTTGTGTGGAGAATTCCTTGAAAAAATTGGAGGAGAATTCTAATTTAATTTAATTCCACTTTTAAGTTATTGTTATGTTTAGTATGTAAAATTTATATGTTTGTTAATGCACTACAAATTTTCAGAGTTATAAATACAATGCATTGTATGTAAGATAAACATATAGGTAAGTATACGATGTATATTTGTAAAGGCAGTTATTGATTATTAACTGCGCATATATATAGCTAATTTCATGCGTAAAAGAGATTTTCATCTCATAAACATACATAAATACACAGTTCTCAATGTAAAAGATATAGCATCCATTGCTTTTAATTTTAAAAAAAGTGAGGGTTATTTGAAGGGATAACATAAATAATCTCATTTCTCCATGTGGAAGATGACTTATTTATCTTTATTTAAGATGACTTATTTATCTTAAAATATTTTTCAAAATACTTTTCTTGAAGCCACGTTAAGCAGAATTGCTTAAACCTAAATCGCGATAAGTTGACTTGATAAATTTATTTAATAAGCGCTGAGAAATACCTCAAGGACACTTTACAAAAACTATAGGTCTTCCGAAATATTTTTTTTAAACTTTTGCTACCAAATCTAAATAGTCTGGGAATTTAAA
>BMAW01038099.1:0-10453 GCA_019974015.1 Nephila pilipes | reverse complement strand
TAAATTTGATAAAAAGTGTTTTTTCAATATTTTTTTCTAAATTTTTTGTTGTAATTTTAAGTAAATGGAAATTATTTTTGTTAAAACCAATAATCTCTCTCTATATATACTTGTGTTGTTTAATTTAAATTAATCAATCAGATTTTACTTTGGAGTAGAATAGTTTCCTGTAGATATGTAATGTTATGAAATTGTGTAGTATTTTCTTTGTTTGTAAAAATCTTTTTTAATAGTAATGTTTATTTTATTATTTATTTATAATTTGTTCAAGTTTCTTTAGGATTAAGTTATGAATTTCTTTTTGGCATTGAACCTGTCTTCTTTAAAGTGCTTCAACGTCTTATGTATGGTGACGAGTCACTGGTAAAAAATTTATATTAAATTATATTTTAGATTGCTTACCTTTAAAATTATTTTTGGTTTAACTAATATTACTCTTTTAAATTAAGGTCTTATTTTGATGTTACAATATTTCTGAGCATTACTTAAGTTGAATCTCTAATTTGAAATGAAGATGGTTACTACGTGTATCTTCTTTTTTCTCTATGGTTGATTTTCTGAATTTGCTGATGTTTCGTTTGCTACTATATTTTTTAAAATGCAATTCACTGTAATGAGGTGGCGTGATCTGTCATTACCGGAATACGTAAGAAATTCTATTTCAAAATAACTGATAATCCTCTCAAGAATAATAATTCTTTTAGAAATGTGTGTATTAGGCAGAAAGAAATTTATAATATCATTAAAACATTTGATAAGAAAGTGGGCTTTAATAATATATTAAGACACTATTAATATTACTTTTAAAAATGTTATGATCGGATCAAATTTCAACAAACTTGAATATATTTCATAGCTATGAATAACCATGCAACTGTATTTTGAGAAGTTTAGAAACAAGACAAAGTGAACAAAATCAAATCAAATGTTTTCATCCATTTCGATTATTTTATATTTAAAATATACACCACAAATGTAACATCATAATTTTCTAAGCACTACATTGTTTTATACTGAATATTTAAATAATAATAGTATCTTATTTAAATATATCAGATATACATCCTCACTAACTAAAAAAGAATTTTTATCTGAAGTAGTTTTGTGAAAATAACTTCTCAAATTAGAAATACAAACTTATGGTTCTGTTTCAATTAACTTGAAGAAGCAAATACTCACAGCTGTTTCTTAAACTATATTTTATACTCGTTTGCCATTGATATTTTTGAAGGAAATTTCTTAAGGTAATATATGATAAGACATTTAATTAAATCTGGATCATGAGGATATTATAGAATAGAGTAAGCTTCAAATATCACAGCTCTTCAGTACTATTTTTCTCTAAAATCTCTACGGAACCTAGTTATTATTATTATTATTATATATATATATATTTATTTACTGTTTTAATATCTCATTATGTATATTAATGAAAACCACAGAAACAAAAACATAGTTTTTAAGGTAATGTCTAATTTTATGCAAAATGAAACATCTGATTCTACAATTTTCGGTCATATTTAAAAATCCGTTAGATGACCAATTTTATGATCTCAAACGATATGAAACACAATAAAAAACACATTGACAGTTAAGAAATTACAGATGGTTTCGTATTTTACATTTTTATCACCACTGTATACAGGTATGTTAAACCCTCAGGAAATTGAAAAAAAGATTTGAAAAGAGCTTTTGTTTTAAAATAAAATTTAAGAAGAAATCTTTAGTTTGAAATTAAATGTAATACACTTAATGATATAGACGAGTGATCAACTAGATCCCAAAATTAAGTCAATTAAACAAATGCAGTTAGACAAATACCATGCAACTACAATAGCATTTCAAACCTGCTCCTGCTGCCATACATGTCGCAATACGGACCAGCAAAGAGTTGATTCGGTGTCGAGTCTTATCTTGAGGCAGATGGGTCCACAAATCTTGGCATCTGACTTCACAGTACGTACAAAGTGAATTGGTGGTATCTGACATTTCAGCTGGTCTCCCAAATACTGTATAGGAGAAGTCTGGGAAGTGGCTCGGCCATGAAAGAGTCAGAACATGTTGTGGAATTCTTGAAAAAATGGTAAGTGAGCAACGAATTGTTGTGAAATTTCATATGATATTGGGGAAATACAATACTGAAACTTTAAATTTATTGAAAGAAGTATATGACAATGAATGTCTGTCATATGCTCTTATTTTTGAGTGATTCAAGCGTTTTGAAGATGGACTAGAAGACGTTAAAAATGATTCAAGCCCGGGTCACACTTCAACGTCACAAAATGTTGACAATATTGAAAAAATAGTTAATCTGGTTCTATCTCACTTTCGGACAATTATTCGGGCAATCTCTGAAAATGTTGGAATTGACAAAGTATTCGTACTTTAAATGTTTCGACCAAGACAATACGCTGGCTCATTCCGCACTAACTGTCCAGAGGGTTCTAGCCAATTACAGATTCCCAATTGTATTCCATCCACCTTAATTGCTGGATCTTGCGCCATAGGACTTTTATCTGTTTCCCAAAGGGAAACGTGAATTAAAAGGAAAAAAAATTGTGTCGTTGAAGATGTGAAAGAGATAGCGGCACATGTCCTGAAGGAGCTGACAGATGAAGACTTCCAGCAATGTTTCGAAAATTATAATATTCATTTGAAGTGTTGTATGAATAGGGGAGGGGTGCATATTGAAGGTAATAATTGGTAAATATTCAAGACACCAAAAGAAAATGTCTTACAGTGTCAGTCTCGTTATTTAATTGCTACATCTCGTATATATCATGAATGCATTTTTTCTATTACATACTCTTATACTTACTATTTATGTAGTGAATATACGTGTTATCTGCATTTTTGCTCTCCCTATTTTTTTTGTCTTTATTGCGTGTAATGGATCTGCTTATGATTAATATTTATATGAATGTTTTATAAGTGGATTAGGATTTCATTTTGAACAAATTGATTCGTCAGATTTTTTTTTTTCGTTGATCTGGATGAGTTTTTAATCTTTAAACTATTCGTACAACATATCTAATAATTTGATATATTTGTCTAAGTTCTTGTATTCTTACACGCTTTATAACAAATTTATTATGTTGGGGCATTAAATGTGAAATTAATATATTTTGAATTTATAAATTCTGTAAATAATGACCACAAAAATCTTTCAACTTGAAAGTTTTCCTACTATCTATTATATTTTTTTATTCATAAAACTACTTTTTCATTTGTAATATATTACATACTCTTTCGTATTTTTTCCATTTTCTATGATATATTTCGTACTCTTTTTGACATACAATTATTAAATTTCATGCACGTTTCATAATCATAAATTTTATTTTGTTGTCAAACTTTATTTTTCTTTCGCAATTTATAACTCCAGATTGTCATTTTCAACCTTTGATTTCATACATTTTACTCTCATATTTTTAATAAATGTTATAAAGGTTAGAAATAAAATACAGAAATAAATCCTTATATTAAATGTACTTTCTATATAAAATTCAGAATATATATTTTCTTGCGTCTCGTTTGTTTCATTTCTGCAGGCAAAATGTTTAGGTATCCTGATATAGAAGGCGAAATAAATTTTCACGTGCTAAAAATTGTTAAAATAACATTACATATAAGACAGTTTTTATTTCCTTTCCAGTAGATTAAACTATAAGTTAAGACGCATATTAAATATATAAGTTTTTTTTATTTTGTAACAGAAATTTGAAACTGCATAAAGTTGAAGAAATTAATGCCTATAGTTCTGGTCATATTTAAAATTTTAAACTTACGAGGATTTAACTTAATTGAATGAGAGAATATGTTTCACATGACAGAGATTTATTATGCAAAATATATCCATCACACAATGGGATAGTATTTTGTTCCCTTTAGGAAAAGAACAAAAAATAATTGCCTTTATATTATTACGTAATTATATTGTAATAAAACACGAACCATTTATTGTTCTCAGAAATAGAAACCTTTCCAGGCAATATATTTATACACTCTATAGTATTAAAAAGCAATGCACAAAGGAATAGCTATCCGATTGAAAAGAAAATCGGTAGATCTGCTGTGCACAAAATTCAAATTGTATCACAAGAATTTAATGCTTTATCCAGGATAAACATCTACAAAGAAGTATAAGAAATCAATTGGACCATGACAAGAACTCTAATTCGGCTGGTCGTTTCCACAAAGAATTGTCAGGTCTCGTTTGGTGGAATTGCTGACAATTCACATTCTAATTGGCGAAATAGGTCTGTGCGAAACACGGAGACGCCTTCTCATCGCAGCTCAAACGTTCTCAATTGTTGAATAATGGGGTGATTGTTCCAGCCAGGGTCGTGAGGGGTAAGCACGGAAACAAGCGGTAGAAATGAGTTCATTGTGCGGGAGAGTCTTGTATCTTGGTGAAAAGCAAGCTCATGTGTCCGAAAAAGGATGGGCAACACTAAAAGAACCGAACCACTTCGGCGTACTGTCGTGCTGAAAGTGTGCCATGGATCACAACCAAAGGAATTCTATTATCAAAGGAAGTAGCACCCCCTACCCTAAATCCTAGTTGTCTGGCTGTCTGGCGAATGATAGTTTGTTTGTATTTCACATATGTCTTGGATGTCTCCGGAAACATTTTTGTTGGTCATCGGGGCTCAACTCATAGAGAGACACATTGCCAAAAACAATTCTATTTAAATCCGAGATATTTTAGGTTGAGTGTCTACGGCACAATTGTAAACGCAGCTGGAGATGTGCAATAGTGAAGGATTGTCTGCAAAATTACCTCCGTGACTTCAGCTCACATTCGTTGAATCGCTTATTGGTTTTCATTGGTGTATCGGTTACATATAGGATCATTTATAAGATCATATGATAGGCTGCGAAAGCCTATCGAACGATCAATCTGTCTTCACGTTCTTTCGTCACTCTTGGTCTACCTATCTGCAGTAACAATGCAAATCAACAGATGGAGCCACCTGTCCTCCCAAACATTGTCGAAGCTTCAAACCAGTTTGAGCCATTAGATCCTCCTACTTTCAACACCAATAATAAAAATTCAAATAATAATAGTACAGGCAATTTTAATTTTATAACTGCAATTAGCGAACTACAGAATCTATTTAACAAATTTCCTAAGTTATTTGAAGCCCTAAACAACATGTCAAAAGTCAGCAATGACCTAGACAAGCTCAATATATTTATAGCGGGTGTAGTCGCCTCACCACCCACATCCCACAACTAAAATTCAATCTCCTCGGCCTCAAACTGGTTACCTGGAACGCCCTAGGGATAAAGTGTCGTGATATTGAATTACGACACTTTATTGATAAGCACTCCCCAGATTTAATTTTATTACAAGAAACACATCTAGGACCGGGTATAAAATTCTCTATGCCTAACTACACCATACACAGAAATGACAGACCTAACACGAATAACAGATTCTCCGGCGGCACGGCAATCTTAATCAAAAAAAACCTCCCACACTACCAAATACCAACACCCACATTAAATGGTGTAGAAGCAACTATCGTTGAACTCACCCCTTCAGACGGAAACCCCATTCTTATTACCTCAATGTATATCCCACCAATTGTTAACACCTCACTTGTTCCAAAATACATACAAACAATACAAAACTTAGGGTCAATCTCATTAATTTGCGGAGACCTTAATGCTAAGCACACTAGCTGGGGCTGTTCATATAATTCATCTAGAGGAAATGCACTAAGAAATTTTGCCGATCGAAACGGCTTAGAAATCTTAGCCCCGCCCACACCAACACGCTACGGCTATAACTCCGCCTCCACCATAGACATAGCAATAACGAAGAACTTTGATTGGCCCGCTCAAATCCACTCGCTACCGGAGTTAAGTAGCGATCACAACCCAGTTCTTATCCATTTTGATACTCAGAACAAATACGAACTGCCGGAACCCAAAGTTCGTACAAACTGGGAACTATTTAAAAGCACTCTTCTTACAAACACAATACAAACATTCACACTACCCAAAGCACAAAGCGGAGAGGATATAGAAAACCAAGTCGCCGAATTAACACAAAACATTTTAAGTGCACATAAACTCGCCTCGAAACCCATAAAACACAACAGACAAACTTTTATCGGACAGGAGTTACGAGAATTATTCAGAAAAAGAAATAAAGCTAGAAAAATCTGGCAATTCACCCGTTACCCTGCTGATAAAGAAAACTTAAACAGACTCCAAAACGAAATTAGGCGAAAAGTGCACTTACACAAAAACAAAGATTGGGAGGATACACTTGAAAACCTGAATGCGGAAACCGGTACCCTTTGGGGTATGGCGAAAGTATTCAGAAGAAAACGAACTCCCATCTCCGCCCTTAAAGGCCCAGCTAATATCGCACTTAGTAATACTGAAAAATCAGAAACTTTGGCAGACTCACTTCAAAACCAATTTAAATTAAATGACATAAACACACCTAATCACGATGAAAATGTTACAGATGTCGTTCACAGCTACCTGCAAAATGATGGAAATTTCCGAAATCAAGTCTACCCACCACCATTAGCATCTGAAATAGCCGATTATATAAAGAAAATCAAAATCCACAAAGCTCCCGGAAAAGAAGGAATCACCAACAAAATGATCAAAAATTTACCTCAACTCTGCATATTCCAATTAAGAAACATTATCCATAATATGCTAGAACTCGGTTATTTCCCAAACACCTGGAAAACTGCCGTAGTCATCCCGATCCTGAAGCCAGGAAAAGCTCCCACCCTACCAAGCAACTACAGACCGATATCCCTACTTCCAATTTTAAGCAAAATAGCAGAAAAGATCATACACAATAGACTCTCCAACTTCCTCCAAGAAAAAGATGTAATTATCCACCAACAACATGGTTTCATACCAAAACTATCCACCAGCCACCAACTACTCAGAGTCATAGAATTTATAAAAACAGGATTCTTCAAAGGGAAGAAAACTGGAGCGGTTTTCCTGGACATCCAGAAAGCTTTTGACCGAGTCTGGCATATTGGATTAATATATAAAATGATACAGTACAACACCCCACCATATCTAGTAAAAATAATCAGTTCCTACCTTCAAAATAGAAAATTCCAAGTCACAGTAAATGAAAAACTATCAAATCCAAGATCAATAGAAGCCGGAGTCCCACAAGGAGGAATCCTCTCAACAAGTTTGTTTAATTACTTCGTGAACGACATCCCTACACACCCAGAAACAAAACTATGCATGTATGCAGATGACACTGCGATATTAGCACAACATAAAAAATCACCTAACATAGGCCAAGCACTAAACGAACACTTACAGATACTAGAAGCATGGTACTCTACTTGGAAAATTGCCCTGAATGTTTCCAAAACAGAGGCCGTCTTCTTTTCACGAGGATACAGAAAAAATGAACCAGACATCTTTCTGGAAAACAAAAATATACCCTGGTCTCTAGACACCAAATATCTTGGTGTAACGTTGGATAAAAAACTCACTTTCAAACAACATGTAATACGAATTAAAAAGCAGTACAGATCTGCAGTTAATAAAATTTTCCCCCTTATCTCGCGTAAATCTGCTTTAAGCAGACGTAATAAAATGCTTATCTACACCCTGATTCTAAGACCTATTCTGACCTATGCTAGCCCGGTCTGGTCACACTGTGCTAACACTACTTTTGACTTATTAGAAAAATCGCAAAACTCCACAATTAGAACAATAGCTAAAGCCCAATGGTACATGAGAAATACAGATATTAGATTTTCACTTAAACTCCCCACACTAAAAAATTTTATCAAAAAACTTTCTGCAAACTTCTTCCAAAAAATCGATACTTCAAATAATAAAACCATACAAGAAATAGAAAAATACACCCCAATAAGAAATAACCCTCAACTTCATAGACCCAGAGAAATCTTAATCCTATAATTTAAAATTATACAATAATTTAAACTTTCTAAAATCCAATACTAAATCACCCAACTCCCGCGATCTTAAAAACCAAAACTAGCATCATTAGCATCCGCCATCCACCCCTACCCACACACACTTATATACTCAAACAGCTCACCGCGCCACCGACCAATCACAACCCACGCTCTTACTGCGACCAGACCGAGCAAGCAAGCAGGAATTCAATAGACTTCTGCTGCAATATTACAATTAATTCTCCATTCTGCAATTAAATTTGATCATCCATTATATTTTTACTTTGTGATAACTTTACTTTCTGCAATAACTTTTTAAACTTTTTAAATTCCCTATAATACTCTTTTTCATCAAACTATTGCAATTTTTAAAAAATAACTTCCATAATAATTCATTAACTTCTGGGCAAGTGAAAAACCAAGGTTCAGTTCACCAATCATTTTTAAGCCATTTCACAGGGGATAGAAGCCCGTGAGGGTTAAGTTCCCCGAAATAATAGTTGTCGCTACTCTTGGTCTACCTCTACCTTCCTGACGCTCTAAAAGACCATATTTCAATAATTTCTGCCAACATCATCGAATGGTAGCATCGGTTCGATTCAATCGTGATTTTACCAATCTCTTTCATTTAGTCTAATAGCACGTTTTCTCTCAAATGATTCTGACATCTCTTCATGCTTCCAACTAACATATCTGTAAGTTATTGGTGCAGTTAATATGGGTCGAGGGAACTATATTCGAATGGGAGCTGTACCATAACATTGCAATGTCCTTCTTTTTATACACCAACCAGATACTCCGCTGTATTGCGCTGTCGCTCTAGCTAGTAAGTTATTGGCTATCAGAAGCTAATGATTTGCATAGTATATCATAATGTAGGTATATACGCAATCCTTTCCCATTTGGATGATTACTTCTTAGTGTGTCGCTTTATATGTTATATTGTATATGTGTGAATTTTTCACAAAATTTAGAATTCTCAAGACAGAAGTCAATAAGATCAAAGTGATTATTATTATTATTATTTTTTTTTTTAAATTTTTTTCCAACTTACCTAAGAGTTTTTTATGTGTGTCAGTGCCTACTAAAATTAAATATTATGTACTTCAATGAGACTAGGGATATAAGACAGGAAATATAAAAAAAATTATATGTTCTAAATAAAAGTACAAAATGCATCATTCCCTCTTTACTTGGAAATAAATCCTACATTTACATACTACAAAAAAAATGTTGGTGTAGTAAGTATTAGCTTCATAATGAAAAGTTTATGTCCAATGCAATCGGTAAGTATTTGTATAGTGAGCCATTTTTGCACTAATTTGATCAAATTTTAAGGATGAGATTTTATCAATAAGTATAAGAAATTACAATCATCTTAACCTATAATTGAGAAGGTAAAAATGAAGTAGAATTTGACTTAAAAGAAAAATTTTGCTTACCTCAACTACTATTTATTTTTGTCAGAAAATGGTATTTGTTCTGAATAGAATTATATTCTTACGTATTTAAAAAAAAACATTTAATTATTTTAATTACTACATCATCGTTTTCAAATTTGATCCTGGGACTATGATTACTTTGTAAGAGTGAAATAGATCATGAAGAATTCCAACAGACTTTATATTCTTTCTCTGATGGCTTCCTTATCATGAGTTGCATTGCTTACTTCAATGTTAGGCTTTTATATGACATAAAATTTTAATTCAAGCCCTATAAAACAAAGAAATTTCAATATTTTTTTTCAATTACAGAGAAAGTGCCTAAATCATTCTAGATTCTATCGGATCATTTTTCTGATCCAAAACATTTAAGTTATTGAACTAGATTTATTTAATAATCATTTTTTTCACTATCCTGAAAGTTCGCTAAGTATATATTGAACCCTTAGATATATTAATCGAGATAATTTCAAAAAAAAGTTTAATGAAGACAATTTTTGAAACATCTAGATTTGTATATTAATAAAAAATTTAAATAATTAATGTTTTACATAATGGAAACCTCTTTGATTAAACATATGAGTATTTGTAACCAAACATTTTCCTTCATGAAAACCAACTGATCTAAAAGAAATCTGCCTTTCAAAAACAATCGTTTTGTATCATTAGCTTAGGTAGAAGTTAAACTATTTGCTTAAACAGGCAGCTGGTTTCAACCTGTCCAGTTCAAATCCATTAATACATTGCCAACTGTGAGACTTACTGAAAAAGGCAGCAGATTCTTAGTATTTCCTTTTTTTAGTTGGTGGATGACGTCTCTTTTTACCCTTTGGAAAGCTAAGAAATGGTATATAGTGGAGTGTATAACAAAAATTCTATTTATATTCATAGATCACCAATTTCAAGTAAATATTTTTGGTGATTTTTCTAACTACACAGTAGTAAGAATACCGTATCCTAAAAAAGGACATTGCGAGGTAGAATTTAGATTGTTTTCCCTATAGTTCTTCCCATTTTATTTCATCTATACTTTCTAATTTTCCAAAAATTTACATTCTTAAGAATTAAATAGTAAAT
>BMAW01038094.1:0-19991 GCA_019974015.1 Nephila pilipes | reverse complement strand
GTGGACGAGAAAGAAATTAAAATTTTCCAAAGCTCGATTTCTAAGACGCGGATAGTCTTAGAAATCGAGCTTTCTAAGACCTTTGAATTAAAATCTAAAAATAATATTCTTTTGCAGTAAAATTAACAAGATTATTTTTACTCGAGGATCTTCCTTATAGTTTATTTAAAGGTATTGAGTATCATGAGTCAATTTCCCTACCATCAAGAAAGAATTAACTATGAAAGGATTTTTGTAATATTTCCAGATGTTTTGAAATGTTTCTGTAAAAAAGTCAACAGAGTATTTTTGTTCCCCATCTTTGTGAAGAAACTTCCATTTTTTGAAAAAAATAAATTTTCATAATACTGTTCTCACAAGGGTAACTTAGCCTGGAATGCTCGCAATATTTCTAGCCTCCAAAATCGTAACTACACATATTTAAAGAGAAAGATTTATATTATTCAGATAATCAAAGAGATGTTCGTGTGGAAGTTTAAAAAAAAAACGTGGATAAAATCATTTCTTTAAATATATTCAGAGTGGGAATTCTTTCCTTACAACAACAAAAAATTTTAACTTCTTTTCTTAATCAAATTGATGCTTCAAAATTCGTTCTTTAGATGGAACCCCACTTTCGTGTTCTGAACCTATTTCGTGGTGAAATCTTTTAAAAGTACAAAGATTCAATACCTTGCCTCTGATAACACATGGATCAATAAGTTCCGAGACTAACCCAGAGATGGCGCTCGTAGTAAACCAGTAACCAGGTCTTTCTAGAGTACTAACCTTTGCTTGAAACGTGTCAAAATTTTTAAGTCGATCGGACCAGAAACAGCTGAGTTATCGAGGTTGGAGTAAAGTCGTTTTGTAGTTTGTTTAAAAAATGGAAAAAAACGAGTTTCGTGTTCTGATAAAACATTGTTTTTTAATAGGTAAAAACACCGTGCAAGCGAAACAATGGATTGAAAAATGTTACCCGGACTCTTGTCCATCAAAAGCAACGATTTGTCGGTGGTTTGCCGAGTTTAAACGTGGTCGTACCGACACAAATGACGCGGAACGCTCGGGTAGACCTGTGGAAGCCATTACACCGGAAAATGTGAGTGAAGTGACAAAAATTATAATGAAAGATCGTAAAGTGAAGCTCCGTGAGATTGCTGAGATGACACAGATATCATATGGAAGTGTATTTACTGAAAAAGGTTTTTTGAAGTGAAGTGAAAAAGGTTTTTTCCAAGTGGGTGCCGCGATTGCTTTCGATGGAACAAAAACAGCAACGAGTCGATGATTCAGAAAGCTGTTTATCGCTATTTACTCGCAACAAAAAAGATTTCTTGCGGAAAAAAAAAAAAATTTGGAAAAGCGTTGGAACGATTGTATCACCCTAAAAGGTGATTAACAAAAGGTGTTATGTGTTGATGAATAAAAAAAAATTTTGCAGAAAAAATGTTGTTTTCAATGTTAGACTCGGGAGTTATTGATCGATGTGTTAAGTGTTCATATTTTTTATTATTTGTATCGTAGAAAATTATTAAACATACTACTGAATTCCTTAAAGATGGTGTTTTTATATGGTATTATTAATTTAACAGTCAAATCTTCTCTCTTCTGACTTAAAACGCCATTATTTCGATGTCGCCTGTAGGTGACATTGGGTCAATAATAGCTTTCAAAATTGCTTGATTCGAAGCTATAATTAAGTCATATATTTGAGCTTAGCACAGATTGTAATTAATAATTGGATTAACGTTTCTATATATTTATATGTAGAATTAATTTTTTTCATTTATTGTTAAATTTAAAATGGTAATATTGTAAATTTTTTAGACTCAGATAAAGATAAAAATAACTTTTGTTCTGAGTAAGTGTAAATAATAAAAAATTGATGAAACAACCTTATTATTATTATTGTTTTCATACAATTGTTAGTTTTTAAAATAATATACTCTCTTAAAAAATTTTCGTAGGACTTATATATATAAAAATGTACTAAATTTTTTTTAGATTCTCCAGGTCTCTAAAACTAGTTGAAGAGATCTGGAATGCTGATGAATCAGATATAAATACAGATTCTGAAAATGATGAGAATGATGATGATGTTAAAAATCCTTCATTTGCTCCTCCAGATTTACAATGTGATTCTTCATCCGAAGAAAAGACAAATGAGGAAGTATCAATAGTTCCTGAAATTTCCATTGTAGACTCTGTTTTAGAACAAAACATTTATTGTCCTTCAACTGGTTCAATTAAAAGGTTTAAAAGGAAAAAATTAAAGGTTTTTTTCTTTTAAACCTTTTAGGCGGAACCTAAAAGGTTTAAAAGGAAAAAAATATATGTAAACCATTACTTTCTGCTTCATCATCACCTTCACCAATTGATGTTCCAAATATTTCGACCCTGAAAATCCCCGAACAGTCGAGAAGACTTTACTGGAAGAACCTACTTTCAGAAGAGTTTAATCCACTTCCTCCTGCTTCCTCATACGTAGAGAATAATAGGTATCTACGTGTTCTGTCTCTCGAGGATTACTTTCGCAAGTATATACCAAATGATATAATCAAATTATTGACTGAATTCACCAACTGTGGGTATTAAAGGGGTACAGGAAATAACTTGTATCTGTCAGAAACTTAAATGAAACAGTTCTTTGCAACCACAATACTTGCGTCAAAATTTCCTAGATTTCGAATGTACGGGGCAGAAAAAACTAGAGTTCCCTTTATCGCAGACAATATGTCTTTAACTCGCTACTTCTTAATAAGAAATAACTTGAAATTGAGAGATGATTTATCAGTACTAGACGAAGAAAAAGGGAATGATAAATTTTGTAAAGTAAGTCCCCTTCTAAAAAACAATTCTAACAGGATGCCTACTGAACGAAAAATCATCTAATATAAAGCTAGATGAAATTTTGTTTTCATTTTTTCTGTCATCCACCTCCAAGGCAATTCATTAAAGCGTAACGAAATCCTTGTGACTTGAAAGTTTTCGTAACTACTGCGCCTGATGGACTTCCATTATATTTTTTCATATATAAGGTTCGAGGGACAAAATAATTAACGATTCGACTGACAATGATATAAAGGAATTAGATACTGGAGGCAAAATAGTTTTGAGATTTTCGGAGAACTTACTCCCCGACTGTAATATTATTTCAATATTGGAAAACACTGTGAATAGTCTTTCATTATACATGATGTTGATCCCAATTCTAGTCCCCTCATCCAACGACTGTTCTTCATCCTCATCTGCATTTGTAGAATTATATTTTTCATTAATCTTTCTTTTTTCCGTTTCTTCTCTATGTTTTTTCTTCAGCTTCTCGTCATCAATTATCATACATGACTTGAAATGTTGACATTACAAGTTCAGTTTCTTTCCATTAATATCTTTATCGTAAAATTTTGATTTTTTTTTCTTGCATGCTATTTTAATTTCTGTCTTATCCAAAATTAGAAATATTTTGAAAAAATCCAAACATTTCAAAAAGTTTCTCATATTTTTTATTATTCATTTGCAAATTAGAGAGTCGATTATTGGTTAAAAGATTTCTATTTTAAATTTCTGACTGTAGCTGTTTTCAAACTTTGTGTCAATGTCTCTCTTTCCTTCAAGAAAAGTTATTTTAACACTGCGTTGTCTTATACGCTTGTGAAATTTTGATACTCCTTTATAAAGAATACTTCTTGAAAGTCAAAACTCATTATAGTCAAAGGAGTCTCTTTTGGTTTTTATACATATCATTAACTATTTTAATAATTTTACACTTTTCGACGAATCCATATTTCTACTCCGGAGAAATAGATTTACTTTATCAATGCGTGTCAAAATGTCATTTCAATGGATAGTTAAAAAGTAGTCTAATTCATTCATCTTAATTTTTAATTTTTAGTCGAATATCCGCTGCCTGTAATTCATGATTAATTAAGCAATTCAGGCTCGTGACAATTTCTGAATATTCGGAGCTTTAATTGCATCTGCGAGTGCTGACCAACATGTTTTTTGATAGGTTTTTTAGTACATTTTGATTTCTATCACTGCCAAATTTAAAGTTAGTATATTCCAACGATGGGTTGACGATGAGAAAAAATTATAAAGATTTTGGACAAAATCAAAGTAAATTGTTATATTCTACTGCTTGAATTCCAATTAAATTCAAAGAATATACTGCACATGGTACGAATATAGCGTATTTATTTTTTTGCTTGAAGCCAGGGTTTGCAATCCTGAATATTTCCCAGGCATATTCGAGGCATTGTCGTATGACTGACCTCTACAATCACTGAGGGAAATGTTATTTTCCAAAAATGGAAACACAACATCCGTCTGATACTCTTCAGTATGTCCAATAATATAAATTAATTGCAATCTCTCTTAATGGATGCACCATTTTGGACCTACCGTAAAATAAAAGTTAGTTGGTTAGCATGAGTCACATCTGGGGTAGAACTCCTCTTCACGTACAAGTGTGTTGGAAATGAGACGACATCAAATATTTCTGTTGCGCAATTGGTAACAGTTGTAAATAGTTAGTTATGTTTTGAGTAAAATAAAGTGATGCGTTAATACTTTCAGTCTAATTTAATACTGACGATTCCACACATTTTAGTGCCAAAAAAATACTCGGGTAAGTCATACTAAACTTGTTTGTTTAAACTTTCGATACGAACCCGAATTATAATGTCAATCGTTAAAGAGAAACTTCATTTACTTAAACGTGAACGATCAATATTTCGAGCCGCCATTGCGGAACTTATAACGAAACTGACTGATCCAACTACTGAAAAAGCAGATTTAGAATATAGCGTATTTAGGGCTTACAAGACAAAATAAACGAACTAACCTTGGCAGACGATAAAATCCACGAACTTCTAATCGATGAAGAATATAATGAAGACATATTAGACTGCGAAAAATACACAGAAAATGCTCATTTAGCGATGTTTATAAAAAGAAAGCGAACGCCTGATAGGAATTATCAAACAATGTCTGCGTAAGGTACTCGGACGAGCACTTTTAGACGAGGAAAGTCTGACCACTGTCCGTGTTGGAATAGAAGTCGCTCTCAGCAGTCGATCATTGGTCTACGAATAGGGAAAAGATGATAGCTCTGCAGCTTTAACACCAGCTCATTTCTTGACAGGACAAAAACTAACGGCCATTCCATTCAGCCCGGATAATAACACAAGGCTTAAGATAATCTACAAGCTGCAGCAGGACTTATTTGACTGTTTTTGGAAAAAATGGTCAAAGAGATATTTACTTCAACTGCGATCTTTTCATCAAGTTCGTAACCAGGACAGTCTTGTTAACGTCCAAGTTGGCGATATCGTGCTCCTGCAAGAAGACGTCCAACCACGGCACATGTGGAGGAAAGCCAGAGTGATAGACCTACACCAGGGACGTGATGGGAAAATAAAATCCTGAGAATTGACAATTAATGATCGAAAGGTAACCCACCCGGTATCTCTGGTCATCCTCCTCGAGGTTGACCAGGGTGGGGAGGATGTAGGAAACGAGACTATATCAAATATTTCTGTTGCACACTTGGCAACAGCTGTAAATAGTTAGTTATGTTTTGAGAAGAATAAAGTAATGTGTTGATACTTTCAGTCTAATTTAATACTGATAACTCCACACAAAGTTTTTGCAAAAAAACCCCTCTTTTCTCGTTGTTTCAATATGTAGTCCACTTTCCTGTCTGAGGATCATTAGTTTCGGCTACTTAATTTTTTTAAATCAAATCATTTCATTTATTGAAGATCTACAGCGGTAATTAAATATTTTCAATGAGTATGAAATAAGAAATATTCCGAATTTTGTACAGTGATTAATTATTATAAAAATATAAATTTTAATAAAGATGGAAACCGACTCAGAACCCTTTGCGGGAATATAAGTCAAAACGAAATTGCATTAAAAATCTTTTTTAAACAGTTAAATATGAGTACTCAAATTACAAAATCTAAACTCCAGGCATCATGCATTGTTTACTATAAAGAAAATGTGCATAAATCTTTTGCATATAAAGTCTTCTTTTTCCCTTTCTATTTTATTAAGGCTAAAAAATACGTTACATTATTTTAGGTTATTATTATATTTTCAGTTTAAATTGAAAGCGATAGCTAAGTTGTTATGGTCTCGAACTCGTGGCTACCATTTTTTCTGTCGTATCGTGTGTTCGAATCCTCGTGACGCTCAAGACCCATCATGTAGAAATACTGATACACGTTAAATCTGAAGAGGTTCAATCTTCGAAAGCAGGGTGAGAACTCAAATGATGTCCTCATCACTTGAACCGCAGTTAAAAATCACGAGGTTCATCGCTAATAGCTCTCGCGTTGGTTTGAAGTGTGACGTTAAGAATCAACAAAGGGGTAAATCCCCTTAAATTATTTTCATTCCGAATAAAATAAGCTTAGTTTGAAATCTCAAAAATTGATTACTTACTTAACATCGTAGAAGTAACACGATGATATTGGAGAAAACAGACTTAATAACAAGTCATTCATGAAAATTCAGATGCAACTACTCCATTTTCATTATTTCTACAACTGGCGAACTTTTGAGTCCTATCAGATTTAACGCGTATCAGTTACGCTATGGATCTTCTGAGTATTTGGACTGGAATATTGATTCAAGCGAAACATCGACAGCGACGAGCTCACGGCCAGACAACTTGGTTATCTGGAATATTATTATAATGCAAGATAATATTACAATTCTTGCAAAATGATAGTATTACTATACTTATCCATATAAAAAAAAAATTCATAATCACATCAAATTTGTCTGCCAGATTCTGCATGGAATTTTGAGAAACCTTATATATTTCATTCTGTTTCTTATAAAAGCTTTCTATTTCATGACAGTTTGCAGAAATATAATTGATACAAAATCTTTCAAATTCTCCAAAAAATGAAATTTGGAAGCTTAAAGTGTAAAATTGCTAAACATAGAATTTCCAAACATTTATTAAATCTAGTCTTTCAGGTCTACAAAATTCAAAAAAGTTAAGAAATCTGAAGCATGAAATGTTATATAACATTTGTTAGAAAAATATAATGGTTTCTGTATTAATCATATATAGTAAATACCATTTTTGAGAATCATTTAAGGATGTAATAAATGAATTTTTTTTTTCTTTTCAAGGATTCTACACAAATAAATTTCGTCATCAGACTTTGCAAGAAGAAACAAATAAAGTATAAAGTTTAACAATAAAGGTATCACATTTAAAGTTAAATAATAAGAAAAATATCTGTAATGTTTAAATGCTATTTTAATTTGAAGTTAAAAAACAATATATTTTCTTTTCAGTGAAATGATTATTTAGGAATGATTTAATTCCTTTAGAAATTATTTGTACTTTGTGCAATACATATAGATAAATTCATTTACATCTAAGAAATTTAAACAATTTTTTTTATTTTAACGTTATTTTCAAAACGCCATTCTTTGTTAAGTTATGAAACTTAAATTTATTAAAGTTAACTTTGTTAAATTATGAAACTTACAAATAGGAGAGAAAAAGGAAACGCATCGAAAAATATATGTTAATGCTTTGTTCTCGAAAACTTTTCATGTAAATATAATTAATAATTTTATAAATTATATGTTATAGGTATATAGAGTTAATTAAAAATTAATAGAAAGGAAATTTTTTATTTTGGAATATATATATATATATAAAAAAGATGCACTCAATAAGTCAAATGCACAAAAAGCAAGATACACAAACAGGTTTAAATAATAAAATTTTCCCCCTTATTATAAAATTATGATGTGGCAGTTAAAAAGAACGGCGTAATTGTAAATAATTTCTAAAACATTCTACGAATTCTGAAAAAACTACATTTCTGGTATGAAGCGACTATTATTGTGACGTTCATGTTGGACTTTAATCTCCAGTTCTGAAATTGAGCTTGATAACTTCAAGTGCCCAGTGCAATTAAGAGGTTATTGAGTAGTTTAAATTTAAAATGAAAATAATTTTAAAGTGAAAAACTTAGTAAGCAAAAATACAAAGATACATGAGATGGGTGGGGGAGTACAGGGGAAGTGCGTTTGTCCAATCAGGAGATAGCCGCTCTGGTATGAGTCTGGATGCAGTTAAGTGGGTAGGGACAAGTTTTGGATTTCTACGAGAGACCCAGAGAGTGAATTGCGATTGGCTGTTGGTTAAAGAGTGAACTTAAATTTTTTCCCCCCGAGAACTTTTTGGGCAGAGTTGGACGGAGAAATCCACGTCTACTCAGCTGTCTGGGTTATGGAATGGGGTCGGGAATGGAAATTCATTTTGCTAAAATTCAGTTAATTTTCAGCAATAACATCCTTAATTTTTAAAATCTTTTAAACAATTCTTTTTTTGTGATCAATATTAATAATTAAATAAAATACCAAAAAAGCCAATACTACATCCAAGTTGATACATGTTTTATTTATTACAATTAATTAACTTAAAACAATCCACAAAAAATACAATAGTTATGACTGAGATTCAATAATCACACACACTTTCTTCTACAGGGAAACATATTTTTGCAATTTCTACACATGTAATTTATTGTAAATTTAAGAGAAAATCTATTGAAAAATAAAAATATTTTGATAGACTAGTGAATTTTTTTTAATGGATACATGATAATATACATATTTAAAGCTGCCAGATATTCTATAAATGTAAAAAATATATTGAAATAATTTTAACAAAACAAATAGAAAGAAAATTTACATAGAATACAGATAAATATTTATTATAATTATTGCATTACAGCAGAATTATATATTTACATTTTTATTTCTTTTAAATCTTTTTAACAGCACACCATATTCTTCCAAATACAAATGTTCTCAATTTTTTTCATTTAATTTAATATAAAGAATTTTGATTTATAAAAGAAACAATTATAAAAAAAAGCATGAATTCAAAACACACCTTTTACAATAACATAACTGAAAAATGTAAAAATATTCATCACAGATTTAAAAAAAACTAATTTTTAGCATGAATCTAAACAAAAAGGAAAATTTAGGTAAATGTCTCAAGACGATGAAAAAAAAAAAAGTTTTTTTTTTTAAATGCATATCTTTTTTTTTTTAAAAAAAACATAATTTCACCTACAGAATTTATCTGACCAGCAGAAAAAAGTTTTATTTAACAATGGACAATTATGTTGCAAAGAGCAAGGTATCTAACTTTCCTGTTTAAAATGTCTGCAAATATTTCTCAAATGTAATGAATTGCATAGTTTACATGAATAAAAAAAATTAGGGGAAAAAAAAAGCAAAATACATAAGTTAGAAAACAGAAATCTTATAAATTAAGTTCAGATATTCACACAACTAAAAAAATACACACATTCAATAAGTTAAAAGGAACATATAATTTTTTTTATTACAATTTTGTAATATTAGGATCACACAATTCAGATACTTCAGTTGTTTCTGGTGTAGTGGAAGGCACATCAGTAGTTGTTGAGGGAACAGAATCTGGAAACAAAGAGATATAATAACTTTAAACAGGAGAATAATTTTGATTATCTTGGTACAATAATGATATTGAACTAAAGCATAAAAAATTGTAAATATTAGGTTGGCTACAAAGTGATTGTGGATTTTAATAAGAAGGAAAATTCAAAATTTTTGCTTTAAAATATAACTTTATATAATTAAATATTGTCTGTTTTTGTTGATTACCTTTTGCCATCTTTCAGGCAGTGCCATAATTCCATGTTCATAAAACTTCCGATTTTTGCCAGAAAAATACAGAATTAAATGTGATTTTCCATCACCAAAGCCATTAAAAATTTTACCATTTAAGGAGTTCTGCATGGAACAAAATGAATGGTAATCTGAAGGTGCAGGCTAGTATATAATGGATGTGACGAAACATCCCAACCCAGTTCCAATAATTTTTGGTGAATGACACAAGATGAATGAACTTATGTTAGAAAACCATACCCTTATGATTTGCCAATTCTGGTCATTTTTCTTGAACTGCATCAGGCAAGTTGTTGAATATACATGTTTGAATTGTTTAGTATCTTGGTAAAAGTTCAAAGTGAAGAATTCTTTTATAATCCACCAAACTGACAGCAAAATCTCTTTTTGGTGAATCTCAGCTTTTGGTGTTGTCTGTGCTTCATCTTGCATCACCCACAATCTTTTCTGATTAATGTTGTTATAAACCATCCACTTTTCCATTGCCAGTTATCGATCATTTCAGAAATAGATCAATTTCAGTGCATTTCAGAAGTGAATCTAATGCATTGCATCAAATGAATTTCCTTAAGCTGACAAGAGATCTACCAATCCAGTTTCTTGATGTAGCCGAACTGTTAATTTTTTTTTTTTTTTAATGCATGCGATACATTGAGCTTCTCTACAATCTTACGTATTGTGCTATGACAATCTGAATTAATAATGGCCTTGATATTGGTCTCATAAACTTCAACTGAGTGACCAGATAATTGTGCATTTTTCAGTGAAAAATTACCAGAACGAAATTTGACAAACCAATTTTGACACTGCCTTACTATCAAGGTTTCATTCCCATTAATGGCACATAACTTCATGAATGATTGTGATGTATTCATGCCTTTTTGGAAATAATACACATAAAAATAAAACATGTCTGAAATGTAAGACTTGTTCTTCCATTTTTAAATTGGAATAAAAACGAAACTAAACAATGAATTGATACAATTGTTTACTAAATTAAAGGCGGAAGCTCAACAACATGAAAACAATATTAGTTAGGTGCTTTGAACACGCTGACAAAAAAAAAAAAAAAAAAAAAAAAAAAAAAAAAAAAAAGTGCCAAGACAAAATCCACAATCACTTGTATAAATATTTTGTGTTAGGAGATTTATTATTAAGAGAGGTTACAAGATATTGCATAGTATTTTGCACATAAGAAAATTATAAAAATTCTACCAAATTTTAAAGTTTATTGAGTGAGTGAATATAAAGGTTATTGGCACAAGAGCCAAATGTGGTTATGCTGCGTCTAGTCTAGATGTGAAAAAATTGGAGGGGGGGGGGAATTGTTTGACAAGAAGGAAGGTCAATAGTAGAGAAGGATCGATAGGGCATCCCAGGGGAGCATCACCCGAGTTTATCAAAAACAGTAAACCCATAGGAGAGAAAAAAAAAGATCACTAGAGTGCCTCGGGGTCATGAAGCCCATACTTACCTAAAGAAGGCAAGTCCTTGAGGTCCCCTGATATAATCCCCAGAGGCAAGGTGCCAGGCTATACACCCAGACACTGGGTACCCTTTTATGTCACCTCTTACGACATGCACAAGCTACAGTGGGACTATTCTGTCATTCCTGGTCACGACACAGGTCTTAAAAGTTTATTGAATGCAATGCTGTCAAGTTTTTAGAACAATATATTAAAAAATTGTACAATTTTAAGTACAAATTATGAATGATAAAAAATATCCTATCTACTCATTTTGAAATTTAATTGATAACAAAGTACTTTAAATATGAAAGGGGGGAAAAAAAACTTTTTATAACTGCCAATTTGGCACTCCCCCAATTCAGCTATCCGAATGAATTCCTCTCTTCTAGGTTCATATGGATCTTGCTCTCCCTCTCTTTCTATCCATCTGGAGTCCATGTCAGCACAATTCTTGTGTAATCATTTGATGGGATTCTAAGTATATATCCAATCCATGCCTAGCACTGTTTTTTAATTTGGGTGGCAATATTTGGCAGATATGTAAGTATTACTATACAATTCATTCTTTAAAATTTTATCTAATCAGCATAATTTAGGTATCTTTCTAGGAACAAAATTTGAAAGACATTCAATTTCAGTTCTTGTGACTTAGTGAATTTCTAAGCCTAATACTGTTGAATTGTACACATGTAATTTAATACTTATATTTGAGACTTTTTAGTATTTATGCATTGTTTTCTGAATGAATGTTGGGCTTTCATAAGTCTGGTATTTATTCCTTTATGTACAACGAAATTTGTTTATGGAATGTATTGTTCTAACCAGAAAGAAACACAGGTGTTGACAAAAGGTTCTTTTGAACATGACTTCGTCATAGATGAAAACAGATATTCCTTAACATGGCATGTTGTGTCGACTAAGTATCTAAACGTCGAAGTTGTCATAGGTGCTGACATTTTGAAACAAGCTTCTTTAAATTTCACCCAAAATGGAGCCGAGTTCCACAAACATGAAGAAAAGTCAGGGCTGATGTAAATAATGGAATTACATCTTGAAAATGAGTTCGATTTGAGTTGCATTCTTCACTCACAAATAAAAAATAACTCAATAAGAATAATTTCCTTTTACAAACCTGAGAAGACCGAAACCACAGATGTTTCAGTGAGAATAATTTTGAAAGATGATATCCTAGTCTACCAATCAGCTCGTCATTTGCCATTTGTAGAGAAGCAAAAGGTCAACAAACATATTGAAGAGTGGCTTGATCAGATCTAGTTCATCTGAATGTGCTATCCTGTAGTACTAGTGAAGAAGGAAAACAGAGATTCCAGACTTTGTGTCCACTACAGCAAATTAAACCACAAGTTTGTCAAGGATAGATTTCCACTACCTTTAATAGATAACATATTTGATAGACCAAAAGAAGCAAAAGTGTATAAAGCTACGATTTGAAGAATGGAGTTTCCCATGTTGACGTCAATGAGGACAGTCGGAAATTCATTTCTTTTATTTTCCCCCCCGATGGACAATATGAATTTAACAAAGTACTATTTGGCTTACGTAATAGTCCCAGTGCTTTTCAAAGATATGTTTACAATATATTTTGAAATTTGATGAATAAAGGCATAGTAATAATCTACACGGACGATTTAATAATTCCATCCACAGATGAAGATGAAGGTTTGAGTAAATTAAGAGTCGTTTTTGAAATTGCATCCAAATATGGTCTTTAAATCCAAATAAAAAAGTACCAGTTTCTTAAAAGAAAAGTAGAATTTTTAGCACATATAGTGCAAAACAGTACAATATGTCCTACACTCGCTAAAACGCTCAATGTAAGAATTTTTCCTAAACCAACAATTAAACAAGTTCAAAAATTTTTAGGCCTGATTGGTTACTTTCAAAAATTTATACCTGAATATTCTACAAATGCAAAAACACTTAGAAAAAGCTTTTGAAAACTCAAAGAAATTTTGACAAACAGTTCAGTTTTGACTATCTTTAAACAAGGGAAAATGAATTGAACTGCATACAGACGCAACTGCTGTGCAGTTCCAAAATGCAGAAGATGGAAAGCTGCATCATGTTCACTACATGTCTAAGAAAACAAGCCCTGCTGAGCAAAAATACAGTAGTTATGAGCTAGTAGTCCTTGTTATTGTTGAAGCTCTGAAGAAATTGAGTGTTTACCTATTAGCTAACAAATTCAAGATGGTAACAGATTGCCAAGCATTCCCAAAAACCATGAGCAAGAAAAACCTGGTTACCTGTATTGCCAGATGGGCATTACTGCTCAAATAATTCGAATATGAAGTAATACACCGACCAGGTCAAAGGATGAAGCACATGGACGTTTTGAGCATATATCCAAGTCATGATGATCAGGGATGATACATTACATAAAAAAGCACAATCGGAAGTTGGAAATATTAGTACGTTAAAGACATTACACGGTTGCAGGATTTTTTCAAGGAAAAAAAAAAGGGGGGGGGGGGGGATACTATATAAATTCTTAAATGGACATGAACTCAAAGGGCCCTAAGTGGTATTCAGACCAAATTAAAGTAGTTTATGAAAAGGGTCTCTACTCAGCGGCTGAAACTGAAGAAATGGTGAAACAATAATTTATTCCAAATTTAACTTAACTTACCCAACATGTAATAGTTAATTGTGTACCTTGCATTCTACCCAATAAAAAAAAGTCAGAAAAAAAGGAAGGATTTCTCAATTGAATTCTTAAAGATGAATAGCCTCTAAATACTTATGTCAATTTAATTAATCCATTGCCAATAACTAATAAAAACTATCAGCACATTCTGATGATAGTTGATGGTTTTACAAAATTCCCTTGGTTATATCTAGTAAAAACTATTTCCATAGATGAAGCTACAAAAATGTTCAAAATACAACAAAATACATTTGACAACTTCAAACAAATAAGAACTGATCGAGGATCTGAATTCACATCAAAAACCTTTTGTGACTATTGTGCAAAAGAAGGGATACAAAATCTACAAATAACCACATGAGTTCCACAAGGAAATGGTCAAGTTGAAATAATCCACCACTCTCTTATCCAAGTGTTGACCAAGTAATCACTTGCTGATGCAGCAAAATGGCATCGATATGTAGACCAGCTGCAAAGAATAATGAATAGTACTATCAATCGTAATACTAAGAGGACACCATTTGAACTGCAAACTGGAATTCAGATAAGAAATTAAGACAAAGATTAGAGTGCTACTAATGGAGAAGCTAGAAAAAGAATATCTAGAGAAAAGGGAAAACATCTGTCAAGATGCAAAACCAAATATTCTCAAGATTCAGCCTGAGAACCAAAGAACATATGAGAAGGGGGAAAGAAAAGGTTCTCCAGAATAAAATTTATATTTAGTGGCGGTCTAACATACATAATTTGATGCAGGCCTTAAACTCAGATCTAAATTTTTTGGATCATATCTAGTTACTAAAGTTAAACGCAGAGATAGTTAGATTGAGAAAGTAAGCGATTACACAGGCTTAAATGTAACTACCACCTCTGCTAATTTAATTAAATATTTCTCCCCTGGGAAGATAAAATCAGACAACCTTATGTTCTCAATAACAATCCCTTTTTTAAATTTCTTGATAACACATCAATCAATAACTCCCAACCCAGAGATGGCGCTCATAGTAAACCAGTAACCAGGTCTTTCTAGAGTACTAACCTTTGCTTGAAACGTGTCAAAATTTTAAGTCGATCGGACCAGAAACAGCTGAGTTATCGAGGTTGGAGTAAAGTCGTTTTGTAGTTTGTTTAAAAAATGGAAAAAACCGAGTTTCGTGTTCTGATAAAACATTGTTTTTTAATGGGTAAAAACACCATGCAAGCGAAACAATGGATTGAAAAATGTTACCCGGACTCTTGTCCATCAAAAGCAACGATTTGTCGGTGGTTTGCAGAGTTTAAACGTGGTCGTACCGACACAAATGACGCGGAACGCTCGGGTAGACCTGTGGAAGCCGTTACACCGGAGAATGTGAGTGAAGTGACAAAAATTATAATGAAAGATCGTAAAGTGAAGCTCCGTGAGATTGCTGAGATGACACAGATATCATATGGAAGTGTATTTACTATCCTTCATGAAAAATTGAGCATGAAAAATATTTTTTTCCGAGTGGGTGCCACGATTGATTTCGATGGAACAAAAACAGCAACGAGTTGATGATTCAGAAAAGCTGTTTATCGCTATTTACTCGCAACAAAAAAGATTTCTTGCGAAAAAAAAAAAAAGATTTGGAAAAGCGTTGGAACGATTGTATCACCATAAAAGGTGATTAACAAAAGGTGTTATGTTGATGAATAAAAAAAAATTTTGCAAAAAAAATGTTGTTTTCAATGTTAGACTCGGGAGTTATTGATCGATGTGTTATATTTATTTTCATAGATACACATTTCTTGTATTATTTTGATTCACTTGTTAACTTGTGTTCTATGAGGTTGCAAGGTCATGATCAAATGTCTCTGAGGTCATCGACACTCAGGACTGGCTGAAGCTGTAGGATAACTACATTTGTAACACATTCCTACACAAGAAGGCACCATGAACCACGCCTCTGCTATGTAGCCCTCACCTAAGGGGTTCACACCAGTCTCTTCAGAGGCAAGGATGCGTTCATAATGTAAAGATGTACGATGCAACAACTCCTAATGTAATATGTTTTTCCGATAATCTAAATTTAGTTTTGTGAATAATTTGTACATATCATATTGTTTAATTAAAGGTTATCTTTGAAAAATCCGCACCTTTATTAAATCCAGAAGACCCCTAGAGTCATAAACCTTTTTTCTGCAGCTAGAATTCTACGAAGTAAAAATCTCACTCACTCACACACAAACTCTTTCGAATATTCCTTACTTCAACGTTCTCAATAAAATAAAATTTCATGCTGAATTATTTCCAGAATTAATCTTATTAAACAATCGTGCACAATCATAATATCACCAACTAAAAAACATACTTGAATTTTGAATATCAAGTTTCTGTAGTAACTCCTTTCTCTCCCCTTGAAGAAACCTGCATAATTTTTCCAAGAGTGCATTTCTTTGTTGAGTATCCGCCAATTCTTTGTCATGTTTTTCTTTCTAAAAGAACACAATCTAAATTAGTCAAACATTTTCATAAGAGAATAAAATTGAAGTTATATGTTTCCTGTTTGAAGGAAATAATCTACCTATGTTAGTTATATGAATGATATTAATACTAAAAATTGAATGTAGGCATTTATATATACACAAACTGTTATGAAATTGTAAGACCATTCAAAATGTTGCCTTTCTCAACAAAGGCAACATTAATGAGAATTTCAAAGATTTATGAAATTAAAAAACTTTATAATGCTCATTTATCTTTTTTTTTTTTTTTTTTTTGGGAGATCATTTCTGCTAACTGAATTTTTGGAATTATTGTTTCATTCATATTTGACCAATTCCGTTTTCTAACACTGCAGATGATTTTTGTTTTAAGTACCGAATTTAACAGTATCCATCACATTTGACAAAGTTGGAAAGAAGGTAAAAAGGCAGACAATTAGAACTGAATACGATTTTTTGGATAATTATTAAAGATATAAATTGTATGAAGTAGAAATGTGAAAAGTTTGGCTCTATAATGGAATAGGAAAGTCTGAACATGAAAACAGTAGAATTCTTAATCCTTTAAAAATTATTATTCACGTTTTGAATAAAAAAAAAATGTATGGAATGCAAAAAAGATTCGGCTGCAAGAAGCTATCAGTTTATGAAAATAGGCAAATTTTCAAGCTGGTAAAGAAAAAATATCAGCCAACATAAAATAGCACAGCAAACAAGTACACCAATCTCTCATGTAACTGAGCAGTGCAATTTATAGTTGAAGCTTAGATGAATTCTTGGAAACTGAGAGCAAAACCATGACTGCCAAACATTATAAAGAAGCATGTTTGAAGTGGGCAAAAAATGTCAAAAATATATATATAATTTAGATCGTCAGAACTACAATACCCAAGCATTACTCGAGACAAGAGTCTTCCGAGTTCTACAGTAGGCATATATCAACACATATCATATGAAACTCCGATACCTTTTGGGCAATATTTAAAAGAGATAAAATGGAAATTCCCAACAATATTATGCTCAAAATCATGTATTTAAATAAACAACATTGGTTTTAAAGAGAGGATCAGAGAAAGATCTTAAAGATTAGGTCAGCATTAAGGCTCATCGTGATGAAGTTACATCACGATGAGCCTTAACACTGACTTAATCCCCAATAAAAAACTCCTGGGATTATTTATCTCGCTAAGTATATGAAAGCAATAGGGAAAAAAAAATCCTGTGGCATATAAAATGCAGTTATGGAGAAAAAGGGCAATGTTCCAACATTTATTTAAAAATATTTAATTAACTTGATGTCAAATCACGCGTTTAAAATCATCATTGAAAAATGATGATTCATTAAGCAATTTTTAAAGAAATATATTTAAAATAATATAAAAGCTTATTCTAATGATAATCCCTTATAAAAACACTTTAATATAAGTAAAAGGAATACAATAAATAATTAAATTTTGAATGTTAATTAAAACTTTCTAACAATAATAATACTTAAATTATAAAAATTAAAAATCACTACTACAACTCAATGGACATTTAGAATTTTAAAGATACCATAAAAAATTATTGAAACAACATTTAACAAGCAATTGCTTGCAGATGACAAAATTAAAGTGTAAAAAGAAAAAGAAAATAGAGGAATGCAGAGATCTCACTAATAAAAAAAATTAATTTTCATGAAACTTACATTAGTAACCATTTCCAACAGTGCACTGTTACTACTTTCCCATTTTTGTTTATACGTATTAGTTTCTTTTTCTAATTTCTTGATCTTTTTAGAAGTCTGAAATACAAAACAAATATTTTAAATTAAAAAATTCCTGAAATTTCGAAATATTTTTTTCTTAAGAAAGATTGCTCAAAAAGACATTTTAATTTCAATACTTAAAGTCATTCAATGTAAAATAATTAAAATGATTGAGAAAAAATAAAACTTATTTTACATAAAAGCTAAAATAATTTAAAGTATTAAATAAGTATTATGTTCTAACAAAATATTTTTAATGCAAAACACTTTTTGTTGTTGCATCAAATGTGAAATACAAAAAAATAAAATAAATAGCAAGTATGATGTAAATTTAACAATATTTATCACAATCTCCTTCAGAAAATAAAAAAATCTCTTACCGAATCCATATCACTTTTAAAGGTAGCAAATACTTTACTACTGTTAGTGAGTACATCCTGAAACTCTTCATATTTAGAAGTATAATCTCCCAGTTCAGTTCGTAATTGTAACTCATTTGCAGTAAGTAAAGTACATCTCTTTTGAAGTTCACTTAAATTTTCCAAAAGAGACTGTTTTTCTCTAAGGAATTTTTCAGTTTCTTGCTTTAAGAGTAAATTAACTTTGGCATGCTTTGCTTTAGCAAGCTGAGCCTCCAATTCTTTCTGTTGAACGATTTTAGACATGTTCTGAAAATAAAATTCCATAAATTAAGATTTATTCAGATAACACAATTTACAATTATTCCTGCACAATGTTTTTTCTTCTTTCTACAAAATAAGTCTAAATATTTAATCTGACAATTTATGTATCTAGTTAAAATGTTTCCTAATTGTCTAAAAATTACCTCGTTTTAAAACACCAAATTTCTTCTTCATAAAGTGAGATTAAAAATAAAGAATGTAATCACTTAGTATTCAATAATATATTACCAATTATTAATATACAGATGGTCATAAATATTATGTGATATGCATTGATTTCAATAGTTTTTCTTCATATTCAAGATGCAAAAATATAATTTTTGCTTTCAAACTGAATAAAAGAATGTATTTCTTAAAGGATTATTTTTATACATCTTTAATTGCAAATATTTCACTTTTAAAAAATGATTAATTCCAAATGAGAATTTCAGCAATTTATAAATATTTTCTTCGTGTTTTATCGACACGAATGGGGATGGGAAAAAGTTTAACAAATGGAAATGAAAAACAACTAGCTATGCATGTTTTTTTTAAAAAAATATTTATCATTATGTATTATTATCGAATGAAATATTTAAAATGAAGGTTAGTGTAATCTCAAGTATTCAGTAATTTTCAATAAATTTTCTTTTAAATTAGGGGTGTCCAAACCTTTTGCTTTCCTTGGCCACATTAGAAGGCGAATTGTTCAAGACTGCATAAAATAAATCTAACTCTAAAGATCCTAACAATAGCTCAATGGCAAAAAAAAAAAAAGTTAACGTTTTTGAGTACTTTTAACTTAATAATTTATGATTTGTATTAAAAAGGCTGAAACATGGATTTACAATGATATTTTAAACATCCTATATGACATTGTACATATATGTAACATTTCATTATAAATTTTATAAGAATAAAGATGGCTAGAAATCATAAATCTGTGATATTTGGCATTGAATTTTAGAAACTAATGAATCAACTATTTATTTTGTTTGAAGTGGTTGCAGTTCTTAGGGAGTTTTCTCTTAGTGTACTACACTATTGAATATAGTTGCTCACAATTGTATGCATTTCTGAGCAATGATGACCAGGAATAATTTACAGAAATGAAATAAAGAAACTTTATGAAATTTCATTTAACTTGGATATCAGATTGCAACTGTATATATCTAAATATCTTAGTATAATTTTTGTCTCTAGTACCACAAGCCTTTTATAACTGTTAGAAGCTCATTGTATTTAGAGGTAAAAATTTTATTAAAATATTTAAA